>WNWK01004770.1:0-132845 GCA_009830355.1 Cherax destructor
ACTGACTGATCACCTCAAAACTCCTCCTCATCTTCCATCTTTCTCTGCTGGGTAAAAAGAACACAAGTGCAACTAATGTGACATTTTATTGTGGCGACGTTTCGCTCTCCAGGAGCTTGATGGACGATGATCACCCTGAGTAACCTGCCTCACCTTTTCAATGTTGGCGTCTGATTTCGACATTGATGACGACCAGAGCGTTCATCATCGTCAACTGACGTTCGTCAGGACGAACGTCAGGTTACTCAGGATGATCATCGTCACAACAAAGTTCCTGGAGGCGAAACGTCGCCACAATAAATGTCACATTAGTTGCACTTGTGTTCTTTTACCTAACATATTGTGGCTAATTCTACCAACATTAATAACAATCTTTCTCTGCACTGGACTCAAGAAGCACTGAAGGGCGAAACGTTACCAGAATAAATATTTCAAAATGTTGCACAAGAGTCTCATTTATCAACACTACGAAATGTTTATAAAAAAAACAAGACAGGTTGAGAGAAACAGCCATCAATCACCAGTGTTCACGCCATGTTTAACCTCAGTCAACATTCAATGTTTACACCAGTGGGAAAAAACTGAGATAACTTAAGAGTGTTTTCCCAAAGAAAAGGTTACACCACTCAATAAAAAAAAATGTAAGATCACTGCGTTGTTGAACGTTTCGAGGAGTTAACGCCAACTATTGCAGCATCATAAAAGTAATATTGTTTTTTTTTTCAATGGCTGGTTACATTGTAAGTTTGTTGTGTTAGGTTTAAAGCCAATTGACTCATGCGATGCTTAAGGCTGTAGTGATTAATATTTATGTTTTATGAGATTTAACTAGAGAGGATAACTGGTATCTTAGGATGCTAGTACAATAGAATAAATTAGACACATGCGCAACACTTAGATGTCTTTATTGAGGAAACGTTTCGCCACAAAGTGGCTTCGCCAGTCCAATACAAAGAAGAATGAAGATCAGAAGGAATTTGAAGTAATCAGTCCCTCAGCCTGGAGTCGATATAATCAGTCCGACAAGACTGAGGTTGGATTTGAGAGGGACCTGTATGGCGCCACTGTGGGGCGAAACGTTTCCAAAATAAAGCTACCCAAGTGCTGCACATGTGTTTAATTTATCAACTTGTGGGTTTAATGAACAGGAGAAAGTCATTAAGGGCGCAATACATCTCCACACTTACGTCAACAATACTTTAATATATATTTTAGGCTTTAAAATAAACTATCAGTGTATTTAATCCTAGAAAGAGATACTATTACTATATTTATATGAGTACCATTTAGCTTATTGTTTGCAGGCTCGATCCCTCGTCTTCTAAGCACGAGGCAGAAACTCTACTCTCGCAGCCAGATACACTTCTCTTTGTAGCCTCTATACATTGCGTTATAGTATGACAAAGACTGTATCAACTAGTCAGCAAGGTTATGTACACCAAGAGGTGTATGTCTTTCAGTGTCAATACACGGAGAGTTTAATCTCACAAACAGAAATTATAGTGAAGAAATTACATATGGTGAACTGAGTTTGGACGGTGAGTCCTCCATTTCCCATAGGTCTGAGGTCTAGGGCAGTCCTTGCCTCGCCCTACCCTAGGGAGGTTCGTGATGATTGTAAGCGTCTATAATTAGTCAAGTATTTCATAAGAACATAAGAAAGAAGGAATACAACAGCAGGCCTACTGGCTCATGCGAGGCACCTCCAAGTCGCCTACCGGCTTATGCCACTGACCCAACCTAGTCAGGTCCAGGTCACATCATGAATAAACATCCATCCTTGGTTATTGAGGATTACGTAGAAACAACCAGATATTGTTCCCACAGTGTAACTACCACGTAGAATTGGGCAGCATCAAGCTGCCATGTTTTTCAATAAGAAAGCCTGGCTGCGAGGGATAGAACACTTGAAACCAGCTCCTAGCTGGGCCAGGACCTGGTTTCGAGTGTTCTATCCCTCGTTACAGCTGTCGAGTCACAGCTCCTGGCCGGGCCAGGAACTGTGACTCTACCCCTGCAACCACATATAGGTGAGTACGGGTGTCCAATTTGGTCAGGAAAACAATACACAAAGAACAAAAAGTCAGAATACCGAGACTGGAACAATACACAAATAACCCGCACATAGGACGTTTCGGCCTAATTAAAGTCTGGGATTTACCTGACAACCTGTGGTCGGGCAAACTCGGGTCAAATGGCTCTATACCTCCTCTGACCCGCCATCCAACCTCACTTCTTCCTCAAGGTTGACTCCCTTCCCTAACATTACTACATGTCTCCTTTCTTTGGTCCTCCCCACAGCGCCTCCCTCGTCTCCGCACCAGTGATCAAGAATGTGGTTATGGACACTTGTGCACAGACCAGACCATTTTAATATCAGGGAAACTTTTCGATGCGACTGGTTGTACCAGCTCGACGGTGTCACCAAATCATTTCGTTCAAAACCTGATTACCTTCCCTTACCCATTACCCTTCGGGTGTAGCGCTTCCCTACGAGCGTAATGCATAATCAGTGTTGGAGAAATGAATCTGACCCACGCAGGAGAGGTGGGGGAATCTCCCTGTCTCTTCCTATTGGGATTTTAACTGGTCTTTTAAAAGTGGAAATTCCACCAGGTGGTAAAGTTTTCCCAGTAGTAAAACCGAGTATTTCCTACACTACAAGTTTCTCTCTTTGTCAACGTCTTCCCCACAAGTAAATTTTTTTTCTCATAAGCATAGTTTCGCCCTAGCAGCAAAACATCTTCCCCAGTACTGAAACTTACTTTTCCTAAAAGCAAAACTCTAATATTTTTCGGATGATAAAATCATCATTACGTTTACTCAATAAAATAACAATCTCTTCCTCTCCTTCCAGTTAAAATTATCACAATTTCAGTGGTTGTTATACACTTACCACAACCTTAAACTGCTGCAGTTACCTCACTTCCAGAATTACCGTCTAAATTATAACAAACAGTTATAGTACCGTATTAACCTTGCACAATTATCTGGAAGATTGTATAATGCCGACTAACACCTATTATATATAATTGATAGTTTTAACACTCCCTTGTTATTATTATCACCAACAAACAGTGGCTCTGTGTCACAACTTTCTTATCTGAATAATTATAAACAAATGAAATTATATTCTATTTTCTGTATTCAGGAACTATTTCTAAACAATCAAATTAATATAACATTTTATGTGTGTGTGCGTACTCACCTATTTGTGGTTGCAAGGGTCGAGACTCAGCTCCTGGCCCCGCATCTTCACTGATCGCTACTAGGTCCTCTCTCTCCCTGCTCCATGAGCTTTATCATACCTCGTCTTAAAACTATGTATGGTTTCTGCCTCCACTACATCACTTGCCAGACTATTCCACTTCCTGACAACTCTATGACTGAAGAAATACTTCCTAACATCCCTTTGACTCATAGGAGTCTTCATCTTCCAATTGTGACCCCTTGTTGCTGTGTCCCATCTCTGGAACATCCTGTCTCTGTCCACCTTATCTATTCCTCGCAGTATTTTGAATGTCGTTATCATGTCTTCCCTAACCCTTCTGTCCTCCAGTGTCGTCAGGCCGATTTCCCTTAACCTTTCTTAGTAGGACATTCCCCTTAGTTCTGGAACTACCCTTGACGTGTTTGACCAGGTGTGGGTTCCAAACTGGTGCTGCATACTCCAGTATGGGCCTGACGTACACGGTGTACAGTCTTGAACGATTCCTTACTAAGGTATCGGAACGCTATTCTCAGGTTTGCCAGGCGCCCATATGCTGCAGCAGTTATCTGGTTGATGTGCGTTTCCGGAGACGTGCTCGGTATTATACTCACCCCAAGATCTTTCTCACTGAGTGAGATTTGCAGTCTTGGCCACCTAGTCTATACTCTGTCTGCGGTCTTCTTTGCCCTTCCCCGATCTTCATGACTTTGCATCTGGTGGAGTTAAATTCGAGGAGTCAGTTGCTGGACCACGTGTCCAGCGTGTCCAGGTCTCTTTGTAGTCCTGCCTGATCCTCATCTGATTTAATTCTCCTCATTAACTTCACATCATCTGCGAACAGGGACACTTCTGAGTCTATCCCCTTGTGGGACCACGCTCGTCACAGGCGCCCACTGTGATACCTCATCACGTAACGTGACTCTTTGTTGCCTCCCTGTCAGGTATTATCTGATCCATTGCAGTGCCCTTCCTGTTATACGTGCCTGATCCTCTAGCTTCTGCACTAATCTCTTGTGAGAAACTGTGTCGAAGGCCTTCTTGCAGTCCAAGAAAATGCAATCAACAAACCCCTCTCTCTCTCGTGTCTTACTTCTGTTACCTTGTCATAAAACTCGTAGGTTTGTGACACAGGATTTGCCTTCCCTTAATCCGTGCTGGTTGTCGTTTATAATCCTGTTCCGTTCCAGGTGTGTGTGTGTGTGTGTGTGTGTGTGTCTTTGTGTCTGTCTGTGTTTGTGTTTGTGTCTGTATTCACCTAATTGTGGTTGCAGGGGTCGAGTCTTAGCTCTCTCTCCCTGCTCCGTGAGCTTTATCATGCCTCCACAACGTCACTTTCCGGACAATCCCACTTTCTAACCACTCTGTGACTGAAGAAATACTTCCTAACATCCCTGTGACTCATCCGAGTCTTCAACTTCCAATTGTGACCCCTTGTTGCTGTGTTCCATCTCTGGAGCATTCTGTCTCTGTCCACCTTATCGATCCCTCTCAGTATTTTATATGTCGTTATCATGTCTTCCCTGTCCGCCAGTGTCATCAGGTCGAGTTCTCTTAACCTCTCCTCGCAGGACACGCCCTGTGCGTGTGTACTCACCTAGTTGTACTCACCTAGTTGTACTCGCCTAGTTGTACTCACCTAGTTGTGGTTGCAGGGGTCGATTCACAGCTCCTGGCTCAGCCTCTTCACTGGCCTCTACTGGGTCACTCTTCCCGCTCCATGAGCTTTATCATACCTCTTCTTAAAGCTATGTATGGATCCCGCCTCTACTACATCACTTCCCAGACTATTCCACTTCCTGACAACTCTGTGACTGAAGAAATACTTCCTAACATCCCTGTGATTCATCTGAGTCTTCAACTTCCAACTGTGTCCCCTTGTTGCTGTGTCCCATCTCTGGAACATTCTGTCTCTGTCCACCTTGTCAATTCCTCTCAGTATCTTATATGTCGTTATCATGTCCCTCCTATCTCTCCTGTCCTTCAGTGTCGTCAGGTCGATTTCCCTTAACCTCTCCTCGTAGGACATACCCCTTAGCTCCGGGACTAATCTTGTTGCAAACCTTTGCACTTTCTCTAGTTTCCTTAAGTGCTTGGCTAGGTGTGGGTTCCAAACTGGGGCTGCATACTCCAGTATGGGCCTAACGTACACAGTGTACAGGGTGTGTGTGTGTGTGTACTCACCTATTTGTACTCACCTATTTGTGGTTGCAGGGGTCGATTCAGGGATCGAGTGTGTACTCACCTAATTGTACTCACCTAATTGTGGTTGCAGGGGTCGAGACTCAGCTCCTGGCCCCGCCTCTTCGCTGTCTGCTACTGGGTCTCTGCTCTCCCTGCTCCATGAGCTTTATCATACCTTGTCTTAAAACTATGTATGGTTCCTGCCTCCACTATAACTTTCTCTAGTCCATTCCACTTCCTGACTACTCTGTGGCTGAAGAAATGTTTCCTGACATCCCTTTGACTCATCTGAGTCTTCAGCTTCCAGTTGTGTCCCCTTGTTTCTGTGTTCCCTCTATGAAACAACCTGTCATTATCTACCTTGTCAATTCCCCGCAGTATTTTGTATGTCGTTATCATGTCTCCTCTGACCCTTCTTTCCTCCAGTGTTGTTAGTCCTATTTCCCTCAACCTTTCTTCATAAGACAGACCCCTGAGTTGTGGAACTAACCTTGTCGCAAACCTTTGCACTTTCTCTAGTTTCCTTACGTGCTTGACCAGGTGTGGGTTCCAGACTGGTGCTGCATATTCTAGTATGGGCCTGACGTACACGGTATACAGTGTCTTGAACGATTCCTTGTTAAGGTAACGGAACGCTAATCTAAGGTTTGCCAGTCGCCCATATACTGCCGCAGTTATCTGGTTGATGTGTGCCTCCGGAGACGTGCTAGGCGTTATACTCACTCCAAGGTCTTTCTCCTTTGCCGAGGTTTGTAGCCTTTGTCCGTGTGTGTGTGTGTGTGTGTGTGTGTGTGTGTGTGTGTGTGTGTGTACGTGTGCGTGTGTACGTGAGTGTACGTATGTGTACCTCCTCACCTGTGCACAATGTGTGTGCACGTGTGTGTATGTACGTTTGCGTGTGTACGTGTGTGTGTACGTTTGCGTGTGTACGTGTGTGAGTACGTTTGCGTGTGTACGTGTGTGTGTGCGCGCGCACGTGTGTGTGTGTGTGTATGTGTGTGTGTTTGTTGTCGTCTCTCTCCTTTTGAGTACTCACCTACTTCGTCTAATTGTAGTTGCAGGTGTCGATTCACAGCTCCTGGCCCCGCCTCTTCGCTGGTTGCTACTGTGTGTGTACGTGTGTGTATATGTACTGATTTGTGAATGAAAGGACTGACCAGCGACTAGGAAGTGTACAGCTGAGGACAGTAGTGAGTGGTTCACCTTGAGGTGTACCAGCCACCAGTCTCTCTACCTCAGGGAACACCCAGCCACCAGTCTCTCAGCCTCAGGGAACACCCAGCCACCAGTCTCTCAGCCTCAGGGAACACCCAGCCACCAGTCTCTCAGCCTCAGGGAACACCCAGCCATCAGTCTCTCAGCCTCAGGGAACACCCAGCCACCAGTCTCTCAGCCTCAGGGAACACCCAGCCACCAGTCTCTCAGCCTCAGGGAACACCCAGCCACCAGTCTCTCAGCCTCAGGGAACACCCAGCCACCAGTCTCTCAGCCTCAGGGAACACCCAGCCACCAGTCTCTCAGCCTCAGGGAACACCCAGCCATCAGCTCTCAGCCTCAGGGAACACCCAGCCACCAGTCTCTCAGCCTCAGGGAACACCCAGCCATCAGTCTCTCAGCCTCAGGGAACACCCAGCCATCAGTCTCTCAGCCTCAGAGAACACCCAGCCACCAGTCTCTCAGCCTCAGGGAACACCCAGCCACCAGTCTCTCAGCCTCAGGGAACACCCAGCCACCAGTCTCTCAACCTCAGGGAACACCCAGCCACCAGTCTCTCAGCCTCAGGGAACACCCAGCCACCAGTCACTCAGCCTCAGGGAACACCCAGCCACCAGTCTCTCAGCCTCAGGGAACACCCAGCCATCAGTCTCTCAGCCTTAGGGAACACCCAGCCACCAGTCTCTCAGCCTCAGGGAACACCCAGCCACCAGTCACTCAGCCTCAGGGAACACCCAGCCACCAGTCTCTCAGCCTCAGGGAACACCCAGCCACCAGTCTCTCAGCCTCAGGGAACACCCAGCCACCAGTCTCTCAGCCTCAGGGAACACCCAGCCATCAGTCTCTCAGCCTCAGGGAACACCCAGCCACCAGTCTCTCAGCCTCAGGGAACACCCAGCCACCAGTCTCTCTACCTCAGGGAACACCCAGCCACCAGTCTCTCAGCCTCAGGGAACACCCAGCCATCAGTCTCTCAGCCTCAGGGAACACCCAGCCACCAGTCTCTTACCTCAGGGAACACCCAGCCACCAGTCTCTCAGCCTCAGGGAACACCCAGCCACCAGTCTCTCAGCCTCAGGGAACACCCAGCCACCAGTCTCTCAGCCTCAGGGAACACCCAGCCACCAGTCTCTCAGCCTCAGGGAACACCCAGCCACCAGTCTCTCAGCCTCAGGGAACACCCAGCCACCAGTCTCTCAACCTCAGGGAACACCCAGCCACCAGTCTCTCAGCCTCAGGGAACACCCAGCCATCAATCTCAGCCTCAGGGAACACCCAGCCACAAGTCTCTCAGCCTCAGGGAACACCCAGCCATCAGTCTCTCAGCCTCAGGGAACACCCAGCCATCAGTCTCTCAGCCTCAGGGAACACCCAGCCACCAGTCTCTCAGCCTCAGGGAACACCCAGCCACCAGTCTCTCAGCCTCAGGGAACACCCAGCCACCAGTCTCTCAACCTCAGGGAACACCCAGCCATCAGTCTATCAGTCTCAGGGAACACCCAGCTACCAGTCTCTCAGCCTCAGGGAACACCCAGCCACCAGTCTCTCAGCCTCAGGGAACACCCAGCCATCAGTCTCTCAGCCTCAGGGAACACCCAGCTACCAGTCTCTCAGCCTCAGGGAACACCCAGCCATCAGTCTCTCAGCCTCAGGGAACACCCAGCCACCAGTCTCTCAGCCTCAGGGAACACCCAGCCATCAGTCTCTCAGCCTCAGGGAACACCCAGCCACCAGTCTCTCAACCTCAGGGAACACCCAGCCATCAGTCTCTCAACCTCAGGGAACACCCAGCCGCCAGTCTCTCAGTCTCAGGGAACACCCAGCCATCAGTCTCTCAACTTCAGGAAACATCCAGCTACCAGTCTCTCAGCCTCAGGGAACACCCAGCCACCAGTCTCTCAACCTCAGGGAACACCCAGCCATCAGTCTCTCAACTTCAGGAAACATCCAGCTACCAGTCTCTCAACCTCAGGGAACACCCAGCCACCAGTCTCTCAACCTCAGGGAACACCCAGCCACCAGTCTCTCAACCTCAGGGAACATCCAGCCATCAGTCTCTCAACTTCAGGAAACATCCAGCCACCAGTCTCTCAACCTCAGGGAACACCCAGCCACCAGTCTCTCAACCTCAGGGAACATCCAGCCATCAGTCTCTCAACTTCAGGGAACACCCAGCCACCAGTCTCTCAGTCTCAGGGAACACCCAGCCATCAGTCTTTCAACTTCAGGAAACACCCAGCTACCAGTCTCTCAGCCTCAGGGAACACCCAGCTATTGTGTGGGTTTATAAAAAGATACTGATAGGATAGGGAAGGTTGAGGTGATCTGGACATCTTAGAGAGAATGAACCAGACAAGAATGACCAAGAGGATGTAAAAACCCAGTGTGGAAGGAAGTTCAGGTGTCATTCCAAGAAGGGATGGAGGGTGTGTAGGAAGTTTCAAGTGATGGGGGCTCGAGTCTCCAGCAGGTGTGTGTATTAGACTGGGGTGAGTGGTGACAACTATGTTTAAGACTCTGACGTGCAACATGTTGGAGTGCGAGCAGATAACATTTATGAAGGGATTTAGGAAAACAGGTTAGCCAGACTTGAGTCCTGTAGGTGGGAAGTACAATGCCTGCAGTCTGAAGGCGTGGTGAAGATCTTACAGTTCTGAGGGTCATCTGAATTTTGTCTGCGCACTTCTGACAAGTCGGCTGCTGACTGAAAGATGGTGAATGTTTTATTTTTTTTAGCACCCTACCTTGGTGTTAAAAAAAAAATACTTATTATTACTATTATTCTTAAATTTACAGGGAGGGCTAAACCCGTAGGGGTCACATGACGTCTGGAGATTTGGAGGCACTCAGGGTTAATCCAATGAAAGGTAGGCAAGCTCCACCATCTTGGATGAAGAACCCTTTACCAGCATGATGCTGGTAGAGTTCCACGCTTGCCACAATATTTAGCTTGACTTAACACGGCGGCCACGCACACTAACGTGGCAGTTTTAGTTTTGCAGGATAAATAGAGGAAAATTTCTGGCAACATGAAACACGTCTTTATTGCAAGAAGAAACCATTGAGAACTTACGTCAGCAAGCAAGAGAAACCATGTACTACTGGGAGTCAAGGCAGAGAAGGATCGCTTCAGGTTCCTACTGTACGGTAAATTACTGGGCGATTTTAAGTGTGAGGTCAGCAAGCAGGAGGCCTGGTCTGTGACCGGGTCGCGGGGGCGGTGACCCCCCAAGAGCGACTACATGTATGACTGAACCTCTCTGCTGAGTGTTTGATCATAAGTAGAAAACATGTACTGAACAAGACATTTAATGAGGAAACGTTTCAACACGAGTGACTTCTTCTGTCCTAATTAGAAATGAAGACACTGATGGTGAAACGTTTCTTGAACAGCACATACATGTCTTATACCTACGACTCGTTGGTAACTCGATACCAGTTACACCAGTTTTTAGTCATTTAGCCCAGCCCTTCTGGTCTTACCCAGCCAGTATTTAGGGGATGTTTTTTTTTTTCATATTAATTGGACTTTCCAAGCAGCGAAGCCAGAAAAGCCGGGATACTGGGTTGTGGTGGGAGGATGATTAACAGGAGAACATATTTATTCATAGGAGTTTGAACTAACTGGAGGAGGATTTAAGAGTTTGGGTTGCCTGGAGGAATGATATAGAACTAAGACTGGAGGCAGAAACAGGTAGCAGGGCCTCAAACAAAGCTGAACCTCAGGTGAAGGAGGAAAGACTCGCCAACCCACAAGGAAGACACTCATCCTCTTGGGCGAGAGTGAGTGCCTCACTCAGCGGCTGGTGCCTAAAAAAAAACAAAAGCCACAAAGTGCGACCTTGCCACCATAAACACTATCATTTTCCTGGCAGACTTCTCCCAAATGGAGAACCTATTAATGCCATGTTTCCGTGTTTGTGGTGTACCGCCATACAAATATATATAGTGAGAAGTATCTGATGAATGGCATATACCATTACTGTTATCAAGAGATCAAGAGATTATATATATATATATATATATATATATATATATATATATATATATATATATATATATATATATATATATATATATAAACCAAAATGTGAACATTTCTTGGTGTATTCATACACAGAATTTACATCAATCCCTATTTTAGGGATCAAAGTTTTCTTAGTGTTTGTGTACAGGTGGAATGCAACTTTTAAAGCTCAGGTGTAGTCGATAAGCTTAAAACTTAATAAAATAACTAGAGAGTATCAGAAGGGCTTAAGTGTTAAACTCCAGCTTCAAGTGTAATAAACAAGTCACGAGCTGAAGCAATCATACTGTTAACACTGCTCTGCTCCAGGTAATGTTCACTCCTGCCTTCCAGCAAGGTTAATGAATGTTGAGGCAGGTGCTACGAAAGAAACCTAGCAAAGCCTAGTTCACGACCAGTCACGCTGCTGCTGATACACCCAGCTGCATCAAAACCGGGATGGTGTTTTGAAGGGCATCTAAGTTTCTCACTCAGAAACAGGAAGGAGATAACAACCTTCAACTTCATCCAAGAACTGAACCAGTGGAAACAGTTTCAACAGAGAATAATTTGTCATACTGCAAGATCGAAATTAAAGGGCAGTGAGCCTACTGGGCCATGCTAGGTAGGTCCAATTCATACCCATTCGTGTATCCTTCTAAATTATATTTAAGTTAAAGCTGGCCAGTGTTCTTGCGTGACGCTACCTGGGAGTTTGTTCTACTCATCTACAATCATAACTTTCAATTTCCTTAAATACATTCATTCTACAAAATAAAACACACACACACGGGGCCAGGAGCTATGACTAGACCCCTGCAACCACAACTAGGTGAGTACACATACACATACACACACACACACACACACACATATATATATATATATATATATATATATATATATATATATATATATATATATATATATATATATATATATATATATATATATATATATATATATATATATATATATATGATGTACCCACGAACGAGTGGTATTGATCAATAACAACACTGCACTAGCCAGAGGCCGAACCCATGCTGCTTTGGCCCGCTTCATGGTGAGCGAAAACACATGACGCCTTAGCCCACTGAACCACATAATCCTTAAGAGTAGCGCATTGAGTAGCACTGGATGTTGTACTCGCTACCCAAGGACATACGGTGGTGTGGACGTTTCTAAGCTAATTTCATTATACTCCCTGTTTGGAGTACTAGCTCAGCAAGCAGTATATTATATTATTGGTATTAATCAATAACCACACTGCTCACCATGAGGCGGGCCAAAGCAGCATGGGTTCGGCCCCTGGCTAGTGCATTGTTGTTATTGATCAATACCACTCGTTCGTGGTTACAATAATATAATATACTGCTTGTTGAGCTAGTACACCAAACAGGGAGTAGAATGAAATTAGCTTAGAGGCGTCCACACCATTAAATAATCATCTAGATAATTATGAAAGGTTAATACGGTACTATAATTGTTAGTTATAATTTAGACGGTAATTCTGAAAGTGAGGTAACTGCAGCAGTTTAAGGTTGTGGTAAGTGTATAACAACCACTGAAATTGTGATAATTTTAACTGGAAGGAGAGGAAGAGATTGTTATTTTATTGAGTAAACGTAATGATGATTTTAACATCCGAAAAATATTAGAGTTTTGCTTTTATGAAAAGTAAGTTTTAGTACTGGGGAAGATGTTTTGCTGCTGGGGCGAAACTGTTTACACACACACACACACACACATACACACACACACACACTACACACACACACACACACACACACACACTCAACACACAGACGCACACACAAAACACACACTCTACACACAGACGCACACACTCAACACACATATACAACAGGCCTATTGTCTAATCGACATGTGCCTAGGACAAAATAGTAACTAACTAACACACACACTCGTACCTCTTTGATGATAATGACTTTCATGTCAGGAAAATGACTCCTGACGCTGGTGTCTGTCATGATTACTTCAGTGCCTTGCTAACAGCTGACTCACCCTTCTAGTCAAAGAGATGTTTCTTGATAGTTGTAGACTTAATTTAACTTCAAACATCCTAACATCATAGCCAACATCATGAACAACGTCGCCATGTCATTACCTCGACAAGTTCACTCGAGGTTTGTTATGCGACACAACAAACTTTGGTTTGTTTAATTTTCTCATGATGAACAAGCTTTATCTGGGCAATGTATATTATGATTAATTTATAGTTTAATGTTTCAGCTGTCTTAAATGAATAAAAAAATAGACTCGTGCGAATGCTTCATCCTAGCATTAATTGAATGCTAGGCTGAAGCAATCGCACGAGTCGACGTTCATCCTAGCATTAATTGAATGCTAGGCTGAAGCATTCGCACGAGACGACGTTCATCCTAGCATTAATTGAATGCTAGGCTGAAGCATTCGCACGAGTCGACGTTCATCCTAGCATTAATTGAATGCTAGGCTGAAGCATTCGCACGAGACGACGTTCATCCTAGCATTAATTGAATGCTAGGCTGAAGCAGTCGCACGAGTCGACGTTCATCCTAGCATTAATTGAATGCTAGGCTGAAGCATTCGCACGAGACGACGTTCATCCTAGCATTAATTGAATGCTAGGCTGAAGCATTCGCACGAGACGACGTTCATCCTAGCATTAATTGAATGCTAGGCTGAAGCATTCGCACGAGACGACGTTCATCCTAGCATTAATTGAATGCTAGGCTGAAGCAGTCGCACGAGTCGACGTTCATCCTAGCATTAATTGAATGCTAGGCTGAAGCAGTCGCACGAGACGACGTTCATCCTAGCATTAATTGAATGCTAGGCTGAAGCATTCGCACGAGACGACGTTCATCCTAGCATTAATTGAATGCTAGGCTGAAGCATTCGCACGAGTCGACGTTCATCCTAGCATTAATTGAATGCTAGGCTGAAGCATTCGCACGAGTCAACGTTCATCCTAGCATTAATTGAATGCTAGGCTGAAGCATTCGCACGAGTCGACGTTCATCCTAGCGTTAATTGAATGCTAGGCTGAAGCATTCGCACGAGTCAACGTTCATCCTAGCATTAATTGAATGCTAGGCTGAAGCATTCGCACGAGTCGACGTTCATCCTAGCATTAATTGAATGCTAGGCTGAAGCATTCGCACGAGTCAACGTTCATCCTAGCATTAATTGAATGCTAGGCTGAAGCATTCGCACGAGTCGACGTTCATCCTAGCGTTAATTGAATGCTAGGCTGAAGCATTCGCACGAGTCAACGTTCATCCTAGCATTAATTGAATGCTAGGCTGAAGCATTCGCACGAGTCGACGTTCATCCTAGCGTTAATTGAATGCTAGGCTGAAGCATTCGCACGAGTCAACGTTCATCCTAGCATTCAAGCTTCACAAAATTCTTGAAAAAAAAAAATCTGCCGAATGCTCTCGCCTTATCCTCAGTATTGTGTCCTTCAGTTCTCCCTCCAAGACGTTAGTGACGTTAGTGAGTAATTACTGAACAAAAGAAACCCGTTAGTGCTCCTCCTTGAAGTGGCCTTGGATTCTTTTTTACTGTCATTCGATAACGAAAATGTTCACTTAATATAGTTCCTTCCACTGTCCCTTCCAGTGCTTCCCTGCCACCTTCCTGTAACCTCTATGTCTTCCCTGACCTTCCCTGTAACCTATGTAGCTTCCTGCCACCTTCCCTGTAACCTCCTATGTAGCTTCCCCTGCCACCTTCCCTGTAACCTCCTATGTAGCTTCCCCTGCCACCTTCCCTGTAACCTCCTATGTAGCTTCCCCTGCCACCTTCCCTGTAACCTCCTATGTAGCTTCCCCTGCCACCTTTCTATGTAGTCTCCCTGCCAACTTCTATGTAGCCTCCCCTGCCACCTTTCCTGTAGCCTCCTGCCACCTTTCCTTAGCCTCCCTGCCACCTTCCCTGCCGTTCCCCTTACCTTTCCAACATTCACCTCAACCTTTCGTTCTCACGTCGCTCCCACTGTCACCTTCGTCTTCCCCACACACCTGCCTCCTACAGTACAGTAGCGCTACAGAGACAATCACAACGCGTCCCACACACCTGCCTCCTACAGTACAGTAGCGCTACAGAGACCATCACAACGCGTCCCACACACCTGCCTCCTACAGTACAGTAGCGCTACAGAGACCATCACAACGCGTCCCACACACCTGCCTCCTACAGTACAGTAGCGCTACAGAGACAATCACAACGCGTCCCACACACCTGCCTCCTACAGTACAGTAGCGCTACAGAGACCATCACAACGCGTCCCACACACCTGCCTCCTACAGTACAGTAGCGCTACAGAGACAATCACAACGCGTCCCACACACCTGCCTCCTACAGTACAGTAGCGCTACAGAGACAATCACAACGCGTCCCACACACCTGCCTCCTACAGTACAGTAGCGCTACAGAGACAATCACAAAGCGTCTTCGAGTGCCAGAGCTCTGAGTGATGAACAACGATGAAAGACAAGACGAATAAATCTTAAAACATTGCGTGAGTGCAGGACTGGACGGGACATTATTACGACATACAAAATACTGAGGACTCGTTTGGGTACGGAGAAAAAGACTGGAAAGAAGAGGAGCAAACGACAGAGAGGCATAGATGGAAATTAAAGACTTAACAGAGTTGCAAGGAGGCCAGAAAGTGCTTCTTTAGAGTAGCTAGACAGTGGAACGATCTGAATGAAAGTGTGAAAGCACATTCCATTTTATGAGTAAGTAAGCGTAATAGGCACCAAGAAACCAGTATCAATTACCATGGTAAGTGATACCGAGTAATTGGATTAAGAAGACACGTGAGCAAACACTGGGATACATATATTATGTCCCGGTGTTTGCTCATGTCTTCTTAAACCACCAAAAACACCGGGAATACTGTCAGACAGTTAAGGACTAATTGAAAGGCTGGTTCAGGAGTGGAGATTCGACTCCGTAAATACAACTAGGTAAATACAAAGTACCAAGCTTACACGTGTAAGCTACAGATACCTACCTTCCATCAGGACACTGTCTGATGTGGAAACATGACCATGTAGGTGCTGTGACTAATACTGAAGTCATGTCAACACACACATCAGTATCAGAAACACAAGAATGGAGGAGCATTGCAGGTCTACTGGTCCAAGCTAGGCAAGTCCAACTCGCACCCACCAACACCCACTGTCCAACCTACATCTTATGTTATCCTCTCTCTTTCAACAGGAAGATGGTTGAAGCGCTGGCTGTCAACACCTGTCAACATTGACGCAACATTCCTGCACAAGTTCCACTTGAAGTTGAGAAACCAGTGTCAATGTCATCGCTACCACCGCCCACACTCCCTCACTCACTCGCTCGCATATTTGTATGTCAGATCCAGCTCCTAGTTTAATCATGACGTGGCTTGTGTGAGGCTCCCATGGCAGGTTTTATGGGATTAGCCATGTCTTCGTTTATGAAGGATTGTCAAAGATGTTTTCAGCAGTGGTGACAGTGGTGTTGTCAGCAGTGGTATTGTCAGCAGTGGTTTTGTCAGCAGTGGTATTGTCGGCGTAGCTCTGTCTGCCCTGGAAATATGCTGACTAGGATAGACAGGATGATTTTCGTTGGTATTTGTTGAACTTATTTCTGAACACAACAGTGGTACATAGGTGTTGTACCTTGAACATAGCAGTGGTAAGTAGGTGTGATACGTTGAATACAACAGTAGTACATAGGTGTAGTAACCTTGAACGCAAAAATGGTACGTAGGTGTGGTACTTTGAATATAACAGTGGTATGTAGGTGTTGTACCTTGAACACAACAGTGGCAGGTGTGGTACCTTGAACACAACAGTGGCAGGTGTGGTACCTTGAACACAACAGTGGCAGGTGTGGTACCTTGAACACAACAGTGGCAGGTGTGGTACCTTGAACACAACAGTGGCAGGTGTGGTACCTTGAACACAACAGTGGCAGGTGTGGTACCTTGAACACAACAGTGGCAGGTGTGGTACCTTGAACACAACAGTGGCAGGTGTGGCACCTTGAACACAACAGTGGCAGGTGTGGCACCTTGAACACAACAGTGGCAGGTGTGGTACCCAGAACACAGGAGTCAAGGTGAGGGCGCACAAATGATTTATGAAGCCGGATGACAGATTGTCCTTGTGTTCTTAAGGTCCTCTGGATGTCTAGAACAAAGGTTCTGACACCGGAAAGTTGACGAACTGACTCTTATTAGAACCCGTTACGGTCCTGGGACCTTGTCCACTCCTATGACGGAGCGAACAACGTCTCAGGACCTGGGTCATGGGAGTGAGGAAGGCCAAACCACCGAAAAGATTCTTAATGTCTTGAAAATTTGTACAGGTGTTATTTCATCACGACACATGTCACTTTGTCGTGACACGCGTCACTTCCTCATAGTATATGTCATTTCCTCATGATATGTGTTATTTCCCCCATGGTGCTTCTCACTGCCGCTACAAGCCGTTACTTATTCACTTCGCTACAGCAGTCACTTAGGCACCCCTCAAAATACCTTCATGAATGGTGAAGTTTCCATTGTGTTGAGCATGACGCCAGCTGGGGCCAGAGCTGCACCCCTCGGTCAATACGCCAGCTGCGTAATGTTGTACCTCTATCTTAACCCCTCCCCCTCCGTAAAACCCGTGGTGTCTTGCGTAGATTTACTTCTCCCCCCCAATCCCCACCCTCCTTTCTTCTAGTCCCCTCCACCTCTCAGTACTCACCTTGTAGTTCCTGGTACTAGCAAACAGTAGGTACGCAGAAAGGACAGACTCGTTGTAGAACAAGCTTTAATCGTAACATTCCCCGTGTAGAAATTAACCATGTTCCTTTTTTTCTGTTATAGGTACACACACCACTTAAGATGTTTCCATATAAACTTGTTCTGCAACAATTGTTTTTCTCTCCTTCGTTATTATCTGCATTAAGTCACTGGGATGCAACAAGTGTTCAACTTTCAGTCTTACCAACAATGTCAGTCTTCTGGAACACGTCGTTTACACTTAATACCTTATCGAGTTGCAGCCTGCCTGTACTTACTAGTAATACTAATATTCCTGGACACACTTGTAGATCCATTTCCCTGCAAGCCTAGTCACCAGGCACTACCATGCACCGCAAACCAAGAGTTCCCTCAATCACACCTGGGGCTGCCACCACCCGTATTCTCTCTTAGTAAGTACAGGCAATACAGGATGCATAATATATATTCAACTACACACTCTAATTACATTAGAGAATATGTTAGAATTTCGTTATTAGTTACTGAGATAAAATACACTATAATTGTACACTAGATGGATAGGAGACATACAGTGACAGACTAAGCATAGGGATAAACCGCAAAGGGGATACATATCACAGAACGGGTGGGAATCGAACCCACAGGAGGTAAGTTCTAAAACTCACAGGCCAGTGCGTTAACCACTCGGCTAGCGGTTCTAATTAACATTCATGCAACTAGGTATAGATTACGTTAGTCACGGGGATGCATATTTTTCCTGGCGTGAGACTCTCTGGCAGGAAAGTTTAAGAAGCCGATTGAGCTGATTAGTTTGCGAGTTTTTTGTTTATGTTTTAAGTAAACGAGAACGAATGTGTGTTTGCACTGCCTTTCATAACCTATCACTCCATGTATGACCCTCGTGCCTAAGCCTATGAGAATAAGATATATCTGGCCCATCCTAAGTCATGAGCACAGTGCCTTCACAACCCTAGTTAGATGTTTCCTCCAATCCAAGCCAAGTCAAACTAAGCCAAGCGCCCAAAGCCAGTGATCGAGCCGGAATTCCCTGTGTTGAGCATCCTCTGTTCGAACCCTGGGATTGTAAACGAAAAATAGTGACATTCTAACATGAAAACAAAAGGATAAAACGAATCCCAGATGACAAGTGAAGTTGAGAGGCGACAGCAGCTTCAGATACACGTTGTCACTCTCAATAACACACAGCTTCAGATACACGTTGTCACTCTCAATAACACACAGCTTCAGATACACGTTGTCACTCTCAATAACACACAGCTTCAGATACACGCTGTCACTCTCAATAACACACAGCTTCAGATACACGTTGTCACTCTCAATAACACGCAGCTTCAGATACACGTTGTCACTCTCAATAACACGCAGCTTCAGATACACGTTGCCACTCTCAATAACACACAGCTTCAGATACACGCTGTCACTCTCAATAACACACAGCTTCAGATACACGTTGTCACTCTCAATAACACACAGCTTCAGATACACGTTGTCACTCTCAATAACACACAGCTTCAGATACACGCTGTCACTCTCAATAACACACAGCTTCAGATACACGTTGTCACTCTCAATAACACGCAGCTTCAGATACACGTTGTCACTCTCAATAACACACAGCTTCAGATACACGTTGTCACTCTCAATAACACACAGCTTCAGATACACGTTGTCACTCTCAATAACACAGCTTCAGATACACGCTGTCACTCTCAATAACACGCAGCTTCAGATACACGTTGTCACTCTCAATAACACACAGCTTCAGATACACGTTGTCACTCTCAATAACGCGCTTCAGATACCGTCCTTCAAACACGCTTAATAACGCGCACTTCAATAACACGCAGCTTCGAAACGCTTCTCTCAATAACGCACTTGATACGTCCCCTAATAACCACTAATACACGTTCCTCAATACGCTTCAGATACGGCACTTCAATACCGCTTCAGATACACGCTGCACAATACCCCAGATACGTCTAATAAGCATCCAACGGCTTCAGATACGCTTCCCCAACACTAAACGATCTCAAACCGCACTGATACACGCGCACCTACGCTTCAGATACGCTGCCTCAATAAGCCAACTGTCATTCAATAACCGCTCGATGCTGTCCTCTCAAAACACTGAACCCATTAACCCAGCTTGCAGCTGTCATCTCAAAAACGCTAGATCGCTGCTCTCAATAACGCATCGAACGTGTCACCTCAATACACCACCAGATACACGCTGTCACTCAATAACACCGCTTCAGATACACGCTGTCACTCTCAATAACACCAGCTTCAGATACACGCTGTCACTCTAATAACACCAGCTAATACACGCTGTCCTCTCAATAACCGCCAATACGCGTCACTTCAATAACCCAGCTTCAGATACACGCTGTCACTCTCAATAACACGCAGCTTCAATACCTGTCACTCTCAATAGCAGCTTCAGATACACGCTGTCACTCTCAATAACCGCAGCTTCAGATACACGCTTCACTCCAATAACACAGCTGATACGTGTCCTCTCAAAACCCAGCTCAGATACACGCTCCTCTCAATAACACCAGCTTCGTCACTGTCACTCTCAATAACACGGCTTCAGATACACGTGTCCTCTTAACACACAGCTTCGATACGCTTCACTCTCAATAACACGCAGCTTCAGATCACGCTGTCACTTCAACAACTTCAACGCTGTCACTCTCAATAACACAGCTCGATACGCTGCCTCCAATAACGCAGCTTCAGATACACGCTGTCACTCAATAACACCAGCTTGATCACGCTGTCACTTCAAACACGCAGCTTGATAACGCGTCACTCAATAACACAGCTTCAGATACGCTGTCACTTCAATAACACGCAGCCAGATACGCTGTCATCTCAATAACAGCTCATACGCTGCACTTCATAACCGCAGCCAGATACACGCTGTCACTCTAAACCGCTTCAGATACACTGTCACTCTCAACACCAGCTTCAGATACGCTGTCCTTAATAACCGCTTCAGATACGCTGTCCTTCAAAACACGAGCTTATAACGCTGCCACTTCAATAAACCAGCTTCAGATACACGCTGTCACTCAAAACCAGCTTAGATCCGTGTCACTAATAACGCAGCTTCGATACGCTGCACTTCAATAACGCACTCAGATACACGTCACTCTCAATAACACCACTAGATACACGCTGTCACTTCAAAACGGTATACGCTGTCCTCTAATACACGAGCTTCAGATCACGCTGTCCTCTCAATAACACCGACGCTGTCCTCTCAAACGGCCAATAACGCTGTCCTTCAACGCGCTTCAGATCGTCACTCTCAACACCGCTTCATCCCCTCTCAATAACGCACTAATACTTACCCTACACGCAGCTTCAGATACACGCTGCACTCTCAATAACACGCAGCTGATACGCTGTCACTCTCAATAACACGCAGCTTCAGATACACGCTGTCACTCTCAATAACACACAGCTTCAGATACACGCTGTCACTTCAATAACACAAAAGCTTCTCATACGCTGTCACTCTCAATAACACCAGCTCAGATACGCTGTCACTCTCAATAACACCAGCTTCAGATACACGCTGTCACTCTCAATAACACGCGCTTCAGATACGTCACTCTCAATAACACGAGCTCAGATACGCTGTCACTCTCAATAACACGCAGCTTCAGATACACGCTGTCACTCTCAATAACACGCAGCTTCAGATACACGCTGTCACTCTCAATAACACGCAGCTTCAGATACACGCTGTCACTCTCAATAACACGCAGCTTCAGATACACGCTGTCACTCTCAATAACACGCAGCTTCAGATACACGCTGTCACTCTCAATAACGTGCAGCTTCAGATACACGCTGTCACTCTCAATAACACGCAGCTTCAGATACACGCTGTCACTCTAATAACACCAGCTTCAGATACGCTGCCCTCTCAATAACACGCACTCAGATACACGCTGTCACTCTCAATAACAGCAGCTTCAGATACACGCTGTCACTCTCATACACGCAGCTTCAGATACACGCTGTCACTCTCAATAACGCGAACTTCAGATACGCTGTCACTCTCAATACGCGCTTCAGATAACACGTCTTATAAGCGCACTTTAATAACACGCAACTCAGATACGCTGTCCTCTCAATACACAGCTTCAGATACACGCTGTCACTCTCAATAACGCGCATTCTCAATAACACGCAGCTTCAGATACACTGTCACTTCAATACAGCTTGATACGCTGTCACTCCAATACGCAGTCAGATACAGTGTACTTCAATAACGCGCAGCTCAGATACGCGTCACTTCCAATGCGATCTCAATAACGTGCAGCTTCAGATACACGCGCATCTCAATAATACAGCTTCAGATACGCTGTCACTTCAACCGCAGCTTCAGATACCGCTGTCACTCTCAATAACGCAGCTTCAGATACGCTGTCATCTCAATAACGCACGGCTTCATATAACGCTGTCACTCATAACACGCAGCCAGATACGCTGTCACTTCAAAAAAAAAAAAAAAAAAAAAAAAAAAAAAAAAAAAACAGATACACGTTGTCACTCTCAATAACACGCAGCTTCAGATACACGCTGTCACTCTCAATAACACACAGCTTCAGATACACGCTGTCACTCTCAATAACACGCAGCTTCAGATACACGCTGTCACTCTCAATAACACACAGCTTCAGATACACGCTGTCACTCTCAATAACACGCAGCTTCAGATACACGCTGTCACTCTCAATAACACGCAGCTTCAGATACACGCTGTCACTCTCAATAACGTCGCGCATCACGCTCAGATACACTCATCTCAATAACGCAGCTTCAGATACACGCTGTCACTCTCACATAATACGCAGCTTCAGATACACGCTGTCACTCTCAATAACGCAGCTTCAGATACACGCTGTCACTTCAATACGCATCATCAGCTTCACTTATAGCATTCGAACTGTCACTCCAATAACGGGTGAGCTTCAGATACACGCTGTACTCTCATAACACACAGCTTCAGATAGCTGTCACTTCAATACCGCAGCTTCAGATACACGCTGCACTTCAATACACGCAGCTTCGTACGCTGTCCTATCGCGCTTGTCCGTGTCCTCAATACACCGCTCAGCCTGTCACTCAATACGCTGATCAGCTGTACTTCAATAAACCAGCTTCAGATCCGCTGTCACTTCTCAATACACCATGCTTCAGTCACGCTGTCCTCTCAATAACCCAGTTCGTCCGCTGTCACTCAGTAACACGGCTTCAGATACACGCTGTCACTTCAATAACTCAGCTTTCAGATAACGCTGTCACTCTCAATAACAGACTTCAGATACACGCTGCTCAAAACCCAGCTTCAGATACCGCTGTCACTCTCAATAACGCTGCAGCTTCAGATAACGCTGTCACTTCAATAACACAGTTGGTAGCTTCACGTGTAAAGCAGTCGTGTACTCTCAACACGTGCAGCTTCGATCACGCTGTCACTCTACCAAGTTGTAAGTGCTGTTCAGACACGCTGTATTCCCAGATTACCATCTGTGGTTTTCAGTATGTTGCTACTTCAAACTACAAGCTGTACGCTGTTTTCAATCCAGTTGGTGCGCTGTCACTTCACCAGTAGGTGGTTTGTTCACCATACGTGTCTCAAATAGTTCACCCGTGTGTTGATAGGTTCACTTCTCACGCAGCTGTGTCACGCTGCTTCATCAGCGCTGGTTCGTCACGCTGTTACTCTCAAAGTGTCAGCTTGATGTTCACTTATATGCTTCGAACTGTGTCGCGTTGATATCACCAATAGAAGTTGTTTCACAGTGGGATGTGTGTATACACCAGTTGTGAAAAGTAGTTCACAGATACGCTGTCACGTATGTAGAGTGTTCACCGTGTGATGGGTTCACTCATGGTGCAGCGCTTCACCATGGTGCTCGTCGGTTCACCAGTCTGTTCGCTTCTGTTCCTTACCAGCTTGTTGTGTTCACCATGTCCTCTTCTTACACATTATGTGTGGTTGTTGGATATCCTTGTTTCGTTCACCGTCTTCGGTTCGCTGTTCACCGTCTTGGTGTTCGTGTTCACCGTTGTCCTTCTTCACGCCGTTCCAGATAGTGCCACTGGCCGCAGAATAATAATTCCTTAAAAATACACTGTGTGCCAGAATATAATTTTATGAAGGAATAATCCGCGAAATTCATTAATTGAAGAAAGATTTTAATTAAAAACTCGTTGTTGACTGTATTGTTCTTAGTAACGCTGTGGCGCGTTAGTGGTGGTGGTTCACCAGTGGTGGTGGTTCACCAGTGGTGGTGGTTCACCAGTGGTGGTGGTCGTGGTTCACCAGTAGTGGTTGTTGTGGTTCACCAGCGGTGGTGGTTGTGGTTCACCAGTGGTGGTGGTTGTTCACTAGTGGTGGTGGCTGTGGTTCACTAGTGGTGGTTCACCAGTGGTGGTGGTTGTGGTTCACCAGTTATGGTGGTTGTGGTTCACCAGTTGTGGTGATTATGGTTCACCAGTGGTGGTGGTTGTGGTTCACCAGCGGTGGTGGTTGTGGTTCATCAGCGGTGGTGGTTGTGGTTCACCAGTTATGGTGGTGGTTGTGGTTCACCAATGGTGATGGTTGTGGTTCACCAGTGGTGGTGGTGGTGGTTGTGGTTCACCAGTGATGGTTGTGGTTCACCAGTGGTGGTGGGTGTGGTTCACCAGTGGTGGTGGTTGTGGTTCACCAGTGGTGGTGGTTGTGGTTCACAGGTGGTGGTGGTTGTGTTTCACCGGTGGTGGTGGTTGTGGTTCACCAGTGGTGGTGGTGGTTGTGGTTCACCAGTGGTGGTGGTTGTGGTTCACCAGTTGTGATGGTTGTGGTTCACCAGTGGTGGTGGGTGTGGTTCACCAGTGGTGGTGGTTGTGGTTCATTGGTGGTGGTGGTTGTGGTTCACAGGTGGTGGTGGTTGTGGTTCACCGGTGGTGGTGGTTGTGGTTCACCAGTGGTGGTGGTGGTTGTGGTTCACCAGTGGTGGTGGTTGTGGTTCACCAGTGATGATGATTGTGGTTCACCAGTGATGGTGGTTGTGGTTCACCAGTGGTGGTGGTTGTGGTTCACCAGTGGTGGTGGGTGTGGTTCACCAGTGGTGGTGGGTGTGGTTCACCAGTGGTGGTGGTTGTGGTTCACCAGTAGTGGTTGTTGTGGTTCACCAGCGGTGGTGGTTGTGGTTCACCAGTTATGGTGGTTGTGGTTCACCAGCGGTGATGGCTGTGGTTCACCAGCGGTGATGGCTGTGGTTCACCAGCGGTGGTGGTAGTTCACCAGTGGTGGTGGTCGTGGTTAACCAGTGGTGTTGGTTGTGGTTAACCAGTGGTGATGGTTGTGGTTCACCAGTAGTGGTGGTCGTGGTTCACCAGTGGTGGTGGTTGTAGTTCACCAGTGGTGGTGGTTGTGGTTCACCAGTGGTGGTGGTTGTGGTTCACCAGTGGTGATGGTTGTGGTTCATCAGTGGTGGTGGTTCACCAGTGGTGGTGGTGGTTGTGGTTCACCAATGGTGATGGTTGTGGTTCATTAGTGGTGGTGGTGGTGGTTCACCAGTGGTGATGTTTGTGGTTCACCAGTGGTGGTGGGTGTGGTTCACCAGTGGTGGTGGTTGTGGTTCATTGGTGGTTGTGGGTCACAGGTGGTGGTGGTTGTGGTTCACCGGTGGTGGTGGTTGTGGTTCACCAGTGGTTGTGGTTCACCAATGGTGGTGGTTGTGGTTCACCAGTGATGATGATTGTGGTTCACCAGTGATGGTGGTTGTGGTTCACCAGTGGTGGTGGTTGTGGTTCACCAGTGATAATGATTGTGGTTCACCAGTGATGGTGGTTGTGGTTCACCAGTGGTGGTGGTTGTGGTTCACCAGTGGTGGTGGTTGTGGTTCACCAGTGGTGGTGGTTGTGGTTTACCAGTGGTGGTGGGTGTGGTTCACCAGTGGTGGTGGTTGTGGTTCACCAGTGGTGGTGGTTGTGGTTCACCAGCGGTGGTGGTTGTGGTTCACCAGTGATGATGATTGTGGTTCACCAGTGATGGTGGTTGTGGTTCACCAGTGGTGGTGGTTGTGGTTCACCAGTGGTGGTGGTTGTGGTTCACCAGTGGTGGTGGTTGTGGTTCACCAGTAGTGGTGGTTGTGGTTCACCAGTGGTGGTGGTTGTGGTTCACCAGTGGTGGTGGGTGTGGTTCACCAGTGGTGGTGGTTGTGGTTCACCAGTGGTGGTGGTTGTGGTTCACCAGTGGTGGTGGTTGTGGTTCACCAGTGGTGGTGGTTGTGGTTCACCAGTGGTGGTGGTTGTGGTTCACCAGTGGTGGTGGGTGTGGTTCACCAGTGGTGGTGGTTGTGGTTCACCAGTGGTGGTGGGTGTGGTTCACCAGTGGTGGTGGTTGTGGTTCACCAGGCGTCCTCAAGTTAGGAAAGAAAACATTGGCAAAAAAAAAAAAAGAGCACCGTTCCTGAAAATTTGACCGGCTCTCGAATAAAGCCACACGAATATACGACATTTAAGGGCTCGCTAAACTCGTGAAATTTAAAGACGCTACAAAGATTTTCTCAGTTATATTCCCATTCAAATTCTCTTTAATAATATAAAGAACAGATGCATATGAGCTACCAGACAAGGACAGATTGGGGATCGATATATTATTTTGCAAACCAACACAGTTAACACAGTCCAGTTATAATTCAAAGCTTCCTCTAAGATAGATTAGAGTTGAAGGTTTGATGCCGATACGATGAGACTTTAACATAATTATTTCCACAACAACCAATTTTTCAATTTTCACATTTTCTTCAATAAAAAAAATGGCAAATTCTTACCTTTACAGCCCAAGATGAGCTCAAAAATTTATCTAATTAGTACACACCTGAGGTGAAGCCGATCTAAAGAGTCATTCTTCAGTTACTGTACAGACTGCAATATTAAATAAATTTGGCAAATTATAACTTACACAACATAACTTACACAAATTATAACTTACACACCATCTGTGAAGAACTGAAGGCACTCGAGACTGTCTCCAGCTATTGTTCAGAATCAAGTGACTTCAAGAGGGAGCTGGACAGATACCTAAAGTCAGTACCCGATCAGCCGGGCTGTGGTTCGGACGCTAGACTACGTGCAGCCAGCAGAAACAACCTGGTTGATCAGGCTCTGATCCACCTGGAGGCCTGGTGTCAAAGAGCTGACCTCGACGGGTGGGGGGGGGGTGTGGAGGCGATGAACCCCGGAACACCCTCTGGGTAGACTCCAAGCTGATTAACCGCGTTAGGAAATTAGCAAATTTGCACCTACAAAACCCAAGCTTACTGGATGCCATCTTACCCTGGCGGTGCAACAATCACTCAAGATTGAGCTCCTTCACAAGAAACATATAAGTTATTTTACGAACAAAAAATAAACAAAATTATAAAGATAAAATTACAAAATTAACTCTTACTCATTTTATCAGTCCTAAATTCTTGGTGTGTAGGATACACCAGTGCTAAGAGTTACAGGACAGTCAGGAGAGGCCTTCCCAAGTGGTCCCTCGGAGTGCAAATCCAAGAATGGTCTACAGTAAGTAAGTAGATCAGACGAAAGAACCTGCAGGTTTGAAGAGTTGCGCGAACCTTCCCTTAGTTACAGTAAATCAGCTTAGAACATTTGAAGCTGACCATATGAGGCGTTCATGAGTTATAAATGAAAAGCTGATAGGAAGGTAAGGGAAAAAAATTGAGGCAGCCATTTAAGGTACCCCTGGTCATGGACCGGGTCGCGGGGGTGTTGACCCCCGGAACATCCTCCAGGTATATCCCTTTCGGGGATACCTAAACCATAAGGACGTATTCGAGTAAGTTATTAAGCACACTGGAATATCACAATGCACTTCAGCAGAACGTGCTGAAGTGCCTCATTGTCAGCCATTGTTGAACAATGCACACTGTTGTTGCTTTTGTTACCTACACTGTTAATTATTGCAACCACCACCGTCACTACAATAGCCACCACAATTAGCACCACCACCACTAGCACTATGTCCACCACCGCCAACACCACCACAGTAGCCACCATCACCAACACCACAATAGCCACCACCATCAGCACTATCACAGGCAGCAGCACCATCACAACCACCACAGCTTCTGTCACCACCAGCACCATAAACACGAAGCAGTGCATTACACAACAACATTCCATGAGGTAATTCTCAGCACCCACCACCGGATATACAGGTTATTGGGTTAATAACATCCTGATGCCTCCACTTTAACTCTCAAGTGCGTGCATTACATCCCATACACACGCAGTAACCAACATAAAGATGTTAAAAGAGACCCAAGAGCAGCGAGTGAAGGGACAGTGAGAGAACGGGGACGAGCTGGGACGGGAACGAGCTGGGACGGGGACGAGCTGGGACGGGGACGAGCTGGGACGGGAACGAGCTGGGACGGGAACGAGCTGGGACGGGGACGAGTTGGGACGTGGACGAGCTGGGACGGGGACGAGCTGGGACGGGGACGAGCTGGGACGGGGACGAGCTGGGACGGGGACGAGCTGGGACGGGGACAAGCTGGGTTGGGAATGGGCTGGAAAAAAAATCTAAAATTACGTTTCTTCTCTGACATCAGAGCTGCTTCATAAACTTATAAAAAAAAGTGTAGAATTAGCGAGGCCTCCGCCGAGCCTAGCACTAGGCCTCTCCACTCACCTTATAACAGCGACATTATTGACCCTTGGCCATCAGTATTCAGCACTTCTCCACGCTAGGCGGCACACCAGGCTATATTTGTATCACCTTTACATACCCAAGGTAGTTTCGTCAGGCCCAAATTGTTCATTAGTGCCGAGCTGTTAAGGTCCCAGGTGCTCTTCTGCAGCTGCTCCCTGGTCTTCAGCCGTCTCCTGGTGCTGGTTCTCAAGGGGGTTTCTGTATAGTATATCACTGATGTCAGCTAGGTCTGTATACGTTGAACAAGTACTTGTATAAATTATTATTATTACTGCTCGTTTTTAAGTTTGAGAGACTGCTGCTACTACTTCTTATGTTTGGGCATACTTCTGCTGCTGCTGGGGCGTGGTATTCAGTCTTCTGCTGCTGCTGGGGCGTGGTATTCAGTCTTCTGCTGCTGCTGGGGCGTGGTATTCAGTCTTCTGCCTCTGCTGGGGCGTGGTATTCAGTCTTCTGCTGCTGTTGGGGCGTGGTAATCAGTCTTCTGCTGCTGGTGGGGCGTGGTATTCAGTCTTCTGCTGCTGCTGGGGCGTGGTATTCAGTCTTCTGCTGCTGCTGGGGCGTGGTATTCAGTCTTCTGCTGTTTGTTCTTAAGAACCAGCAGCAGAAGATAAGTTTAAGAAGTGCTCTTGCAAGTTCTTGAGATTGTCCGTTACTGTTGGCTCCTAAGCCCTGTTGGTTCTTAAGCGTGTCTGCTGCTGCTTCTGCTGGCTCCTAAGATAGTGTCTACTGCTTGTGGTTCTTTAAGATTGTGTCTGCTGCTGCTGCTGCTGCTGCTGATGATGATGATGATTTCTAAGCTGGTGTCTGTTGATGCTGCATCTCAAGTCTGAGTCTGCTGTTGCTGCTGGTGATGATGAGTGACTAACAAGGACACCACCGTCCGTTGACTCACCACTTGCGGAAGCCAACCACAAGTGCCGCAGGAATTAACCGCAAGTGCCGCAGGTATCAATCGCAAGTGCCGCAGGAATCAACTGCAAGAGCCGCAGGTATCAACTGTAATTGCCGCAGGTATTAAACCCAAGTGCCGCAGGTATCAAACGCAAGTGCTGCAGGTATCAAACGCAAGTGCTGCAGGTATCAAACGCAAGTGCTGCAGGTATCAAACGCAAGTGCTGCAGGTATCAAACGCAAGTGCCGCAGGTATCAAACGCAAGTGCTGCAGGTATCAAACGCAAGTGCCGCAGGTATCAAAGAACACTTACTGGTGATGTACCATTTAAAGTACCAGGCACTGATCCGTCCCTTCAAGGGGCTTCGGGTGTCTATGTGCTTGTGAAGGGCTCATGATCCCGGGAATTGGCGCTACCCTTCCCTTCCTTGGAATAAATCTGATTGCCACCCATTCCCCAGGCGTTGCGTAACCCCCATTGGTTTAGCGCTCTCCAATATAATAAACAATAACATATAATAATAATAATAAACAATAACATATAATAATAATAATAATAATAATAATAATAATAATAATAATAATAATAATAATAATAATAATAATAATAATAATTATAATAATGATGACACTGCTCTTGCTAGCTAGTTGAATGTAGGCTGCAAGTCACCTTTAAATTTGACAATTTTATTTTTCCAGAAGATATATTAAAGTTAATATATCAGGCTGAATAACCGGTAATTATGCATAGATTTAGATTTTAGATTTTGCCGCCGAAGCGGCTAGTTTACTGTGCACCCAATATCCATCCTGTGGACGACAGCGCAAGAGCATATGGATACTTGAAAGGTCTAGGAACTAGGCCCCAAAAGGGTTTACAGGAGTACATCTGGATTTAAATCTAGTTAACTTATCTGTTGCAAGCAAATTTAGGAAATTTGCTTAATATGTCTGGTATCTTATTTTCATTAATAAGATATCTTGACATATCAAATAGGTTATTATATCTATATTCCTCAATAAGTGGACAATAAAGCACATTATGTTCAAGATAGTGACCATAGGGTTGGCCACATACTTTGCATTTGGTTTGATCATCACGTGCGTGTCTGTCAAACTGCCAGAAGTACTTGTAACTAAGCCTAAACCTGACTACCACAACATCAGTCAGTCCGTTCATTCCGCAAGCCCGGTACCTACCCCGCTTATACAGCAGGTTAGGTTCCGGGCTACCGCTGTAAAGCAAAAATCGCTGTAAAGTGAAACAGCATTTTTCAGTTTCAAATGCATATAAAAGCCTGATAACATATTTACACTTTTATATATTAAGTGAGCAATATAACTAGGCTTAAAAAAAAACATATACAGTACACACATTTCTTACCTTAAAATATTTTCGTCCTTAGCTTATAGTGAGTGGTGAATATATTTATTGTAGGAAGTCTGAATAAATGAGGAATGAATACATTGACAACCGCTGCATTAGCGAAGCGCTGTAAAGTGAAGCCCTCCTGTACTTCAATCATATTAGAGCGGGTAAAATATCTAATCAGACTTCTAGGTGCACTCCTGTAACATTCATTTTCATTATTTACAAGCAAATTACGAGCAGATAAACTTATTGTCTTAAGCCGGTTGTAATGCCACTTTCAAGACAGTTTAATCAGTAAGAAGTTTTTACTACTTCAGGTAATAAATAATGTCACCATACGACTGAGGTGGGAGAGTAAAGATAAATTTTTCTATCCTAGCAAAGTGCTAGAGGATCCACAAGTCTCGCACTTGGGCGCTGTTGTAAACAACACGTTATGCAATATAACACATAAATACCAATTATAAAAAAAAAAAATAGTTTTTGTAACTGGTAGACGAATATGACACATATGCTATACTTGGGTATATGTATTGTCGAAACGTTTCGACACTAACGATTCTCTTTCGATAAGTTCACTTTGTTGTGGCTGGTCTTGCAGTGGCGTCCTAATCCACGCACGACACATCATCACCTCCACTCACATTATGATCAAATAAAGCGCTAAACCGACTAGGGTCATTCAGCTCCACTCATATTAAGTTGTGATAAACAACTGTCAGTTCCAGCCCCTCGTCCACCCCTTCTGTGTGTAGTATATATATATATATATATATATATATATATATATATATATATATATATATATATATATATATATATCACACACACACACTTGCGAAAACTAACTGTGAAACAATGCCAAAAGACTTGACAAAAGCGTGACCGAGTCAGAGGCAGCAGAGAACAAAAGCAGCATTGCCTGACTCCTGTTGCTTTCTTTAAAGTCTTTCTGGTCTCTTGCTATCGGGGGTCGCTGTTGGAGGAGCCCCCACCCTTGGGGCTGTCTCCATGGTAACCCGACGTCGCCACACCCTCACTCTGATGCTGAGACAATGAGAAGGGAGGGAGAAGACGAGAGGGAATGAAAGAGGGAGGGAGAAACTGGAGAAGAAATTGGAGGATCTGGAAAAAATAATGTAGAGGGATGGAAGAAACTGGAAGGAGAGACAAACTGAGGGAAGACTGGGAAGAAAATGAAGAGGAAGAGGATACTGGTGAGGTATGAGAGAAAATGGAAAGAAACAACATGGGTAATAGCAAATATAATAAGAGAAAATACAGAAGGGAGAGTAAAACTAAGCGAGCAAGCAGGTAGACAAGAATAAAGATCGTGATAGGGAGAGTGGAGGGGAAGGGGGGAAAGAATGGAGAAGGGGAGGGGGGATAGGTAAGAAAAAGAATGCTAGAAGCATAAGAGGGATGGAGGAGAGTGAAGAAGAGGGAAGAAATGAAGGAAGAGGATAGAGAAAGGTGTGAGGGACGAGGCGAAACTCAGAATTTATTTCTATACTCTGTCTTTCACCAGCTCCCCTGAATTCACCATTCAAATAACCGGACAGAAGACTACGCTCATAGTCGTCTCATTTTGATGATTCCTGTGAGAAGAGGAGAACCAGACTCATGTACCGCCCAGCCCTGCGCACCTTGTTGCTCTCTAATGCCCATCGGGCACGCTACTTTCCTGTCGTAGCTGCATCCCTGGCCCAGAAAGTCGAGACAAGTGTTTCAGAACGTCCTTGGTACACGAGGTTTCTGCTCTACCCGTTCGTTACCTGGTATCATCCCATGCTCTATACAACAGCAGAATGATGCATCAGAATGTAGACTCGATGCAATGGGCTAAAGTTGGAAAAAAAAATAGATTTAGAAAGGATACAGGAAAGCACCACTCTTGAGTGTTATAGCACACAGTGAATGAGGATCATTCGTACATGCTGAACTAGAGCTAACAGTGAACAGGGCAAGAGTAACGACAATAGGGAAGAGTTCAGCAATGTACGTTGAGGTAGTTGGGCACAATAAACGTTCTCAGCGAGCATCACTCTTCGCTAGGTTTATCATCCAAAACCTTAATGTTCGATGTATGACCAGAATTATATCCCAAGGAACCAGTCAAGGTCACTACCAAGTCTTACAGTGGGAAGAAAGATTCGATATTTACATTGCACTTGGGGACCCAAGAGGCTACTCAGCACTCCTCTCCATCACACAATGAATGAAGTACCCACCGTGTAAACTACACACTTGTGCAACGTTACGGAACTTTTATTAGCATACGTTTCACTCACCAGGGGGCGTTATCCGTCAAGCTCCCGCTGAGTGAAACACAGCATCGTAACTTTCCTAACGTTGTACAGCGTATTCTCTCTTGTCAATAAACAGATGTATTCACTCATACATATACACTCACAAGCTTCAACTCCCAAATAAAACAATCAATCACACTGACAAGCAGAGACAAGAAAACAATATCACAAGGTTAGGATAACCTACAATAGTCAATAATTAGCATCAAGAACACTCCTAATAATTTCCCCGAGGTCTTTACAGGCTCCCGGCAATAACAAGACAATGCCTTGAGCGAAAAGGCCAATTATTATTATTATTATTAGTAGTAGTAGTAGTATTTATTAGTATTATCATCCTTATCCCTCGGTACGAAGGGAAGGATTGCTCCAATGCCTTAGATGAAAAAACCTTTATCAGCATCAAGACCATCCTTCATGGGGTGTGGATGGGGTGGCTGGCTATCTTTATTCACATCACACACTCCACATATACAAGGCGATGTGTGTTTACGTCAGTTTTATAGGTCAAGCAATAAAGCACATTTGAAGGGACAACTCCTAACATTTACCATCTCTGGATACGAGATCCGCACCTCCAGCAGCACATTACAAGAACAAGTCTAACTTTCAGGTGTAGAACATTGAAAAGGCAGCTTGTAGATGGTAGGTGGCAGATGGTAGGTTGTAGATGGTAGGTGGCAGATGGTAGGTTGTAGATAGCAGTAGGCTGTAGATGGTAGGTGGCAGATGGTAGGTTGTAGATGGTAGGTGGCAGATGATAGGCTGAAGATGGTAGGTTGTAGATGGTAGTTGGTAGATGGTAGGTTATAGATGGTAGATGACAGATGTTACCGTAAGTGGTAGATGGTGTGTAAATGCGACAAAATGCGGCTTACGGCATTTTATAATAATAATAATATTTATTTCCACAACTCATGCAGACCTAGATGACATCAATGACTGTCAATTCGCATTACTCTGGTAGATGGAGAAACCCGACAAATGGCGAATCAATGAGTCATAAAACAAAGCAAGTCTTTGTTTACTGACATTTCGCCCTCTGTGAGGCTGTGTCAAGACCTTGGCAGAGCCAACACAGCGGGCAAAACTAAGTTAAACACAAGACTTACTTTGTTTATGCGTCTTTAACTGACCGAAGTCATCAGATGCTGTTGATCTGCTCGCCAGACATTTTTCCTGACGAGTAAATCAGCAGTGACTAACACCCCCAAACCTTACTAGGTTAGTTAGTTTGATATCTTTATTATGCACCCCATACCCATCCTGTGGGCGGTAGTCAAAAGATTACAGAGGTACATAATGGGTCCAGGGACTGGACCTCAAAGTTTGATAGCTGAGCAAGTTACAAAGGTAATGAACTCAGATGGATCTGGTCACAATCATGACAAGTTACAAAGGTATTTGCAGATTACAGAGGTATATAAAGGGTCCAGAGACTGGGCCCCAAAGTTTTGATAGCTGAACAAGGTACAAATGTAATGAATTCACTAGTTACAAGGTAATGAATCATGTAAGTAAGTAAATTTACTTACGTCTATACATGGTTGCAATCATGAACAAATTATAAAGCAATGAGCAATCTATTAGTCTACACCCTACTAGGAAGATTGTCACATGCAGCATTCTCCACCTGACCCAGCATTCTCCACCTGACCCAGCATTCTCCACCTGACCCAGCATTCTCCACCTGACCCAGCATTCTCCACCTGACCCAGCATTCTCCACCTGACCCAGCATTCTCCACTTGACCCAGCATTCTCCACTTGACCCAGCATTCTCCACTTGACCCAGCATTCTCCACTTGACCCAGCATTCTCCACCTGACCCAGCATTCTCCACCTGACCCAGCATTCTCCACCTGACCCAGCATTCTCCACCTGACCCAGCATTCTTCACCTGACCCAGCATTCTCCACCTGACCCAGCATTCTCCACCTGACCCAGCATTCTCCACTTGACCCAGCATTCTCCACCTGACCCAGCATTCTCCACCTGACCCAGCATTCTCCACTTGACCCAGCATTCTCCACCTGACCCAGCATTCTCCACCTGACCCAGCATTCTCCACCTGACCCAGCATTCTCCACCTGACCCAGTATTCTTCACCTGACCCAGCATTCTTCACCTGACCCAGCATTCTCCACTTGACCCAGCATTCTCCACCTGACCCAGCATTCTCCACCTGACCCAGCATTCTCCACCTGACCCAGCATTCTCCACCTGACCCAGCATTCTCCACCTGACCCAGCATTCTCCACTTGACCCAGCATTCTCCACTTGACCCAGCATTCTCCACCTGACCCAGCATTCTCCACCTGACTCCATCATATATACTGTAGATGAATGGTTCAGAGAACCGACAAGTTATAAATTAGACACATATGCAACACTTGGGTATCTTTATTAAGGAAACGTTTCGCCACACAGTGGCTTCATCAGTCCAATACAAAGTAGAAAGGTGTAAAGAGAGGAGAAGTTTGAGGTAATCAGTCCCTCGGCCTGGAGTCGATGTGTTCAGTCCATCAATCTTGCAGGAAGTACAGCACAAGGCCGTAGAGGTTGCTTATATACTGTAGTCAGGTGAGGCGAAGCAGGACGAGGCGGGGTCATAGTGGTACCATCCACTAGTCGAAGTCGGTCTTCCTACAAGATTGATGGACTGAACACATCGACTCCAGGCCGAGGGACTGATTACCTCAAACTCCTCCTCTCCTTACAACTTTCTACTTTGTATTGGACTGATGAAGCCACTGTGTGGCGAAACGTTTCCTCAATAAAGATACCCAAGTGTTGCATGTGTCTAATTTATATCATATATACTCACGTACCTTTCACCCAGATAGATCTGTTTGTGACTTGATAAAGCCCACTGTGTGGGCGAAACGTTGCCAATAAAGGATCACATTATACTGTTTATGTGTTCATATTTCCACTGTGACGGTATTTTATACCATTTATTTCCGGTGTATCTTTAAGGTTGTATTTACCCGTATTGTTATGTGCTGACTGATGCTGGTTTATATAATTACATTCAAAGGATTGTTTGTTTCCTACTGGAGGGATGTTACTGTGATAGATGATGTTAAATAAGCAGGGAGTGCAGAAGTAAGATTGTAAATCAACCTGACGACACTGGAGGACAAGAGGGATAGGGGGGACATGATAATGACATAAAATACCGAGAGGAATTGACATGGTGAACAGAGACAGGATGTTCCAGAGATGGGACACAGCAACAAGGGGTCACAGTTGGAAGTTGAAGACTCGGATGAACCACAGGGATGTAAGGAAGTATTTCTTCAGTCACAGAGTTGTCAGGAAGTGGAATAGTCTGGGAAGTGATGTAGTGGAGGCAGAATCCATACATAGCTTTAAGGAGAGGTATGATAAAGCTCATGGAGCGGGTAGAGTGACCGAGTAGCGGCCAGTGAAGAGGCGGGGCCAGTAGCTGTGAATCGACCCCTGGAACCACAACTAGGTGAGTACACACACACACACAATCAAGCACAGACTAATAAATAGTGCAAAGATGCTCTTCTGTTCCTTACAAATGTCACACAATGTTGACAGAATCAAAATGGAAAAACTTCACACAGTCCAGAAATATAGAAGCAATGAATAAAAAATCTCACAGCTTATAGAAAGGCAAATACAGAGTGAAGGTATTAGTTATCACTATGAGACAATCCACTCGTTATAAACACAGCTCCGAGATCCAGGACGATCCTACACAACGAACTTTCATAACGTCGTTCCAACGAAGAGTGAGATTTATATATATAAAAAAACCGCAAGCATCTACAAATGAAAATGTTGACCAATCTACCTAAAAGCGAAGACTTGGGACCCTCATGACTTCAAGCACATCACCTCTCGCCCCTAACCTCTGCAACGTCCGTGACCTAACTCGCCACAGAATATAAAAGTTAGTGAATTCACTTGAATTGGCAAACGTAGCAGATCACAGAAAAAGCTGAGTTAGAGAGAAACAATATAAAATACCAACACGATGGAAAGAAAAAGTCCTGATTATCCTGACTGACAGCGGGTGAAGAACCCTTTACTGGCTACCCCCACTTTATTGGCTACCCCCACTTTATTGGCTACCCCCACTTTATTGGCTACCCCCACTTTATTGGCTACCCCAACTTTATTGGCTACCCCCACTTTACTGGCTACCCCCACTTTACTGGCTACCCCCACTTTACTGGCTACCCCCACTTTACTGGCTACCACCACTTTACTGGCTACCCCCATCTAACCACGAGCTTGTAAAGACTTACTTCACTTCCCCTGTAATAGTGTACGGAACCACACTCCTGTTTGCTCTGTGACGATGTAAACTTGAATACTTTTATGTGTTGGAAAGATATAGCTGAGGTAACAAGTTTCACAGTGTTGACACCATAGCTTAGTCGCCAGAGTGGCAGCTGATCTATATATATCAGTTGTTATATTTGTGGTGGTGGCAGACTCACTCATTGTATGTGGCAGAGGGTCGAGTGTAACCTCAAGGTGGTGACCTGTCACCAAGGTTCATGATAGAGTGGTGACCTGTCACCAAGGTTCATGATTGAGTGGTGACCTGTCACCAAGGTTCATGATTGAGTGGTGACCTGTCACCAAGGTTCATGATTGAGTGGTGACCTGTCACCAAGGTTCATGATTGAGTGGTGACCTGTACACAAGGTTCATGATTGAGTGGTGACCTGTACACAAGGTTCATGATTGAGTGGTGACCTGTCACCAAGGTTCATGATTAGTGGTGACCTGTCACAGGTTCAGATTAGTGGTGACCTGTCACCAAGGTTCATGATTGAGTGGTGACCTGTCACCAAGGTTCATGATTGAGTGGTGACCTGTCACCAAGGTTCATGATTGAGTGGTGACCTGTCACCAAGGTTCATGATTGAGTGGTGACCTGTCACCAAGGTTCATGATTGAGTGGTGACCTGTCACCAGGTTCATGATTGAGTGGTGACCTGTCACCAAGGTTCATGATAGTGGTGACCTGTCACAGGTTCATGATGGTGGTGACCTGTCACCAAGTTCATGTTGAGTGGTGACCTGTCACAAGGTTCATGATTGAGTGGTGACCTGTCACAAGGTTCTGATTGGTGGTGACCTGTACACAAGGTTCATGATTGATGTGACCTGTCCAAGGTTCATGATTGTGGTGACTGTCACCAAGGTTCATGATTGAGTGGTGACCTGTCACCAAGGTTCATGATTGAGTGGTGACCTGTACACAAGGTTCATGATTGAGTGGTGACCTGTACACAAGGTTCATGATTGAGTGGTGACCTGTACACAAGGTTCATGATAGAGTGGTGACCTGTCACCAAGGTTCATGATTGAGTGGTGACCTGTCACCAAGGTTCATGATTGAGTGGTGACCTGTCACCAAGGTTCATGATTGAGTAATGACCTGTCACCAAGGTTCATGATTGAGTGGTGACCTGTCACCAAGGTTCATGATTGAGTGGTGACCTGTCACCAAGGTTCATGATTGAGTGGTGACCTGTCACCAAGGTTCATGATTGAGTGGTGACCTGTCACCAAGGTTCATGATTTGAGTGGTGACCTGTCACCAAGGTTCATGATAGTGGTGACCTGTCACCAAGGTTCATGATAGAGTGGTGACCTGTCAAGGAAGACATGGCAAGGAGAGGATTCAGTAGAACCAATAACTTTGATTAATTGACAGAGATATGCTTATACCGATGTTATGTTATTTTCCCCTTATTTATCATCAAGGTTCTACATGTACTAGCATAGGGTATTTACTTAAAAGGTCTTATATATTAGGGGAATACTTACAGTCATGATCAGCTGCTGTATCTGAAAACTTATTGGTCCTCTCACATTCCTCTCAAAAGGTTATTTAAACCAACATTATAAAAATAGTGCTATATTAAGATATATATATATATATATATATATATATATATATATATATATATATATATATATATATATATATATATATATATATATATATATATAAATGTACAGGCCTCCACTCCTAAACATATAACTAGCCTCCCAAAAGCACATGGTTCACCTGCCACCTTTAACTCTCTTTTTCTTAACATTCTTTAACCCTCCAATGTCTTGATACACTGAAGATCACATAATATCATGGTAACATCGATCTACAACACACCCCATTACCTCTTGAACACTCATTCTGCCCAGAAACAAAGTTAAGGTCAGAGCTAAAAGCAATACCAGCTCACTGCATCAGCCATGTTGCCAGAAGAGTGTGGGAAGCAGGACTCTCTCTAAGCTCCTCCCACTCCCACATAAACAAACAAAAACCTATCACTTTGCACATCTTCCTCATGTACAATGAGACATGCAACTTATAAACTAGTACTTATAAAAATGTGTGCATTTATATTTATAACCTATTATATTGATAAAATCAGGTTAATTAAGCTTCTTTAAGTTTTAAGGATGGCCTAGCCTTTAAACGTCTTAAGCAGTACTTCTGATTAATTCAATATAATTAGGTATACATGTTATTTAATTACTACAATACATGCTGGGTTCCATAGCCCCCATAACAAGTCCATAACACCCCATAACAACCGACTTATAGATAAAGACACACATGCACATTGAAGAAACGTTTCGCCACACGTGACTGACTGAAGAGGTCACACTTATGGCGAAAAGCTTCCTCGATGTCTTGTACTATTCATATGTCTTTATCTACAACTTTAATTAACAACCCTTCACCAGTAGCAAGGCATCCTTCTTGAAGGATGTACTATCCTACACTTTCCATCGCTATCCTTACCAGAGGTGGTTAAGCATGGCTCACGTGCTGGCCCAGACACTGACCACCACCGTCTCACACCACTTTCAGACACGTAGCCCAACACTGCCCAGAGAATATCAACTAGCCACTTTAAAATATAACAACGGGGGTCGAATTATTTAAGCCAAACACAGATTTACATATGTTCTTTAAATTACTTCTCTGATCGAATTATGTATTTGTTTCGTTCTAACAGCAAAAGATATTGTGTTTACATTTGCAAGAAGTCATACGTGACTTAACTCCAGCTGTCGTGGCCAATATGGCTGACATTCTACCTTAGAGAGTAATGTTAAAGCAGCGACTGTTATCAACGTTCATTTTATTGCTTGTTTTGACAGGACAGACGATGAAAAATAGTAATATAGAAGGCAACAGGTGGAAACAACATGCATAAAAATATACACTGTGTAACATGTAACAATGTAAATTCTTGGCATGAAAAAAAAATCGGTGTAATTATTTCTAGCAAACATTAATCAATCAATCGATGTTTATGTGTTAGGTTGAAGATGTGGTAATAACATTGTGTTCATAAAAAAAAGCATCATCGATACATCTAAAATCATGTTACCCATATGTTGCACCACATAGGTGACTGCACATAAATGTGCCTCGGTTGAGTCTATTCCAATCTTAAGCATTCCAAGTGTGTCGTCTCACTCCAAGTTTGGTTGCCAAGGTCACTAGATAACTGTGGCTGCACCCACAGCATCTTGGAAGCTCCTCACGTTCTGGTTACTATCATGAATATCCCACACACAGACCCGCCTCTAATTGCTCGTTCCCTTACACGTTACCAGCGTGGGGCGAGGGGAGGCCGCCCAACCCAGTACACCCCCAGATGTATGCATCTACATCGTTTTCAGATGGTAATGGATCTTTGAGTGTGTACAAGCGACAAGATTCAGATTAATGTCTGTTGTGAGGTGTCGGGTGCTACTGTGTAGAAGTGTGGTCTTTGTGGTAGGTGTGGCCCTCCGATGTCCACCTGCGGCGGCAGGTGTGGCCTTCTGTAGGCCGATGTGGCGAACCTGCATCAGCTGTTGCAGATGTAGGAAGGAGAATGCAGGACTGAGCACCTGTCACAAGCCTGATATACGCAGCCATCAGGCCCTTCAAGTTCCCGTACCTGATGAACCTTTAATGAAATACCTGACGTTATCTCCCAACTCGGGCTGCATGAAATCCATCCTGTGCGATGGAATATGACAGGAATATACAACTAGCTTCTTCCCACAACGACACAATCATGAACAGGGGGAAGCAACACATTGTTGGCTTATTCAATTTTTCTGACCCAAAAAAAAAAATCCGACATCTCTCTTCTCATAAGTTAAGACAGGTAGACAATAGACACGCCTTTCTGTTAATAGAATAGTCCCAGAGTAGCAGTAAACCCATTGGGGGCCATACATCGCACAGCAACACAGCACAGACAAGAGTGAGCTCACCAGTACAACACAGACCAGACAAGCACAGCAACACAGCCCAGATGAGCGTGAGCTCACCACCGCTTCAATACCTGAATGTCACTGCCATAAGTAGTCTCAGAAAGTCAATACTTTACTCAGTAACACTCTCTGAGTGGTGCCGTGCCTCCAATACTCTCAGTAACAAGCTCTGAGTGGCGCCGTGCCTCCAATACTCTCAGCAACAAGCTCTGAGTGGCGCCGTGCCTCCAATACTCTCAGTAACAAGCTCTGAGTGGCGCCGTGCCTCCAATACTCTCAGTAACAAGCTCTGAGTGGCGCCGTGCCTCCAATACTCTCAGTAACAAGCTCTGAGTGGCGCCGTGCCTCCAATACTCTCAGTAACAAGCTCTGAGTGGCGCCGTGCCTCCAATACTCTCAGTAACAAGCTCTGAGTGGCGCCGTGCCTCCAATACTCTCAGTAACAAGCTCTGAGTGGCGCCGTGCCTCCAATACTCTCAGTAACAAGCTCTGAGTGGTGCAAAATATGAAAATGGCATTCAACAAATTCTTAGTCCACAAAGTTTTATCGTTCTGAGTTTACAATGAGTTTACAGTCTTTACAATGTTTGTACAATGTTTATAATGTGTGTATAATGTTCACAATAAGTGTACAATGTTTACAATGCGTTTACAATGGACACTTCGATTTAGTTTAATCTGTTGCAACAAAAAATGTTGCGTTGACTTCACTATAAGGTGAACAACAAGAGGTGACCTACACTCACAGACACAGCCTCTCCAGTCATTATCCAGTGTCCGGACACAAGATAATGTATCCACTGAAGCATGACAACAGTGTGGGCTGGCGTGCACACACACACACACAAATGTAGTCCCAATTTTTAAGCAAGGAGACATACAAGTAGCATTAAACTACAGACCTGTGTCACTGACATGTATATAAAGTCATACTGAGATTATCAGGAGAAGAATGATTAAGTAAGTAAGTTTATTCAGGTATACACAAATACAGTTACATAGATTATCATACATAGCAGCATATGTGTAGAGAACTTAGGATAACCCAAAAAAGTCAGACAGAGTGACTTATTTCCATTGGAACACCTAGAAAGGAATGAGCATATGCACGATAACCACAACGGTTTCAGGGAAGGGAAATCCTGTAACACAAACCTATTGGAATTTTACGACAAGGTGACAGAAGTGAGACAAGAGAGAGGTGAGTAAATAGCATTTTCTTGGACTGTAAGGAGGCTTTCGACACAGTTACACGCAAGAGATTAGTGCAAAAGCTAGAGGAGCAGGCAGGAATAACAGGAAAGGCACTGCAGTCGATCAGAGAATACTTGACAGGAAAGAAACAACGAGTGATGGTACGTGACGAGGTGTCAAGGTGGGCGGATGTGACGAGCGGGGTTCCACAAGGGTCAGTCCTAGGGCCGGTGCTGTTTCTGGTATACGTGAGTGACATGACGGAAGGATAAATAATAATAATAATAATAATTTAATAATATCTTTATTTACTACAAGTACATGTACAAGGTATACAGGCCTAGCTGAGACCAATGACACTACTATATAGAAAGCCGCTTGTTATGCTGAGCATTTCGGGAAAATTAGGTCAGTTTTATCCCAGGATGCGACCCACACCAGTCTACTAACACCCAGGTACCCATTTTAAACTGATGGGTGAACAGGGACAGCAGGTGTCTTATGGAAATACGTCCCTAATGTTTTCCAGCCTTACCGGAGGAGATTCGAATCCCGGACGTCAGTGTGTGAGCTGAGTGCGCTAGCGATCGAGCTACGGGACACCTAGATTCAGAGGTGTCCCTGTTTGCAGACGATGTGAAGCTAATGCGAAGAATTCAAATGGATGAGTATCAGGTAGGACTAAAAGGGGATCTGGACAGGCTGCAAGCATTGTCCCGCAACTGGCTCCTGGAGGTTAATCCCACAGTCATGAAGATTGGGGAAGGTCAAAGAAGACAGAGGGGCCAAAGACTGCAAACCTCACTCAAGGAATAGGATCTTTGGGTGAGTATAATACTGAGCACATCTCCTGAGGCGCACATCAACCAAATAACTTCTGCAGCATATAGGCGCCTGGCAAACCTAAGAATAGCGTTTCGACACCTTAGCAAGGAATCGTTCAAGACTCTGTACACCGTGTACGTCAGGCCCATATTGGAGTATGCAGCACCAGTGTGGAACCTACACCTGATCAAGCACTTCAAGAAATTAGAGAAAGTGCAAAGGTTTGCAACAAGACTAGTCCCGGAGCTGAGGAATATGTCCTACAAGAAGAGGTTAACCTGACGACACTGGATGACAAGAGGGATAGAGAGTACATGATGACATATAAAATACTGAGAGGAACTGACAAGGTGGATAGGAACAGGATGCTTTAGAGATGGGACACAGCAACGAGGGGTCACAACTGGAGGTTGAAGACTAAGATGAATCACAGGGATGTTAGGAAGTATTTTAGTTAGAGTTGTCAGGAAGTGGAAAAATCGGGAGTGATTTAGTGTAGACAGGATCCATACATAGCTTGAAGAAGAGGTTCGATAAAGTTCATGGAGAAGGGAGAGAGTGGACCCAGTAGCAACCAGCAAAGAGGCGGGGCCAGGAACTGTGAATAGACCTCTGCAACCACAAATAGGTGAGTACACAACGACGTCAGAACGGGGAAGAGTGACCAGCGGGGTGCCGCAAGGATCGGTATTAGGACTGGTGCTGTTTCTGGTTTATGAGAAGGACATTCCAGATGGGACTGATTCAGATATATTCCTGTTTGTTGATGATGTAAAACTAATGAGGAGAATAAAAACAGATGACGATAAAGAAAGGATCTAAAGAGATCTGGACAAAATGCAAGACTGGTCAGATGAGTTGGTACAAAATAACACTCAGCCTCCACCTGACAGCACAACGTTAGTACAAGACAACACTCAGCCTACACCTGACAGCACAGTGTGTACAAGACAACACTCAGCCTACACCTGACAGCACAGTGTGTACAAGAGAACACTCAGCCTACACCTGCCAACAACAACAGCGAACGGCCATTCATTGTCCAGGGCTCGAGGCTATCCCGCGGTGAAAGCGATAATATAACTATAGTGGAACGCTTTGAGCACTACCTCCAGGACGCACAGCGACCACTGATCCACTGTCTGCTGGAGTGCCCTGTCCTCTCCGCCTCCACCACCCTGCCTGACCTGGGGCCACACTAGTGTTCTCGGGGGTAAGGCATCCCTCGCTCACGAGGGATCCCTCACCATCCCCTTATCCATCGTCACACTTTCAGATACGCTTTGTTTAATCTGTTCTAGGCCCGTGTGGGCCTTCCTTGTCGACAGTCATCTACCTCTGAGGCGATCAGATCAAAAGCCTCCAGGAGGTTCATGGTGCATCTTTACTGGGGTCTCCGGAGGCTCTTAGTGACAACTATACCGGAGCTGACTTGACGCAGTAGCCGCTCGTAACTACGCTAAGCTCACCAAGACTTGGTAAGTCTCGAAGGGTCATCACAGGACTAAAACCAGTGCTAGGACGCTGAACCCGAAGAAGATACTCGTGACGAAACGTTTCCTTGATATAAATTTATCAGTGCAAACAAGTGTAGATAATTGGTTCAGAGAACCGACAGGATGATGAATTAAGACACTTGTGTAATACTTGGGCATCTTAATTACGGAAACGTTTTGCCAACCAGTGGCTTCCTCAGTCCAATAAAGAAAAGAATGGTTGAAGATCAGAAAGAGATTGCAGCATAGAGTGTGTGTTTTACCTACAAGTTGTCGGCATCGCCATACTAGTACCACCAACTTTACATTTCTCCACATCTTTTCTCACTACGTCAACCTTTTCATATTCTGAAACTGACTGGAGTCCACCCAAAAATATATTTTGTTGCCTAGTTTTTTGTCGTTAGCGAGTTTATTCTGTTTTTTCCCCCTCTCTTCTATGTCGTTTATGCAAGTTGTGAAAAAAAACATTGAAGCCAACACTGAACCCTGTGGGATGCCGCTTGTGACCTCAGTCTGATTTCTCCTTATTTGTGCAAACACTGTTGCTTGAGGGTCAGCCACGTCTCTAGTATGGACATCCTCATATTTCATATACTTTCATTTCTCAGACTTGCGTTGTGCCTTATCAAATGCCATGTTGAAAAGTATACATAAACAACGTCGAAAATAGGTAATACGTGAGCTACCACATCTCCGGCACAATACCCGCCTGCAATTATTTTTGGCACTGATCTGATTCAAATAAATAATTACCAATAACCTGGATTGGGTCTGTTCATTTCTCTAGCTAAATGTGAACAGCACATCATGGTAACTGATGCCGAGTCACTGTGAGAACTTTACCTGTGTTACTCCGGCGTGAGACTCACGCGATCACACGAACAAAAAAGAAAAAAGTGAAGTGTCAAATACCTGACGGATACTGACCACTGAGTGCTAGCCAAGGCCACAACTATAGTATCTCAATAACCATCACAATCTTCTCTCTCTCTCTCTTTCATATCTGTCATAACCCAACACATTACGGAAGGAGTGGGGTTGAATCCATGGCAGATGAAACCTAAAACTCACAGACCGTATCGTGATGTGTTTGCAATCGTGTTATAACGAATTCGTGAATCAACCCAAATTTTTGTTGTAAGACTGGACTCAGATCCAAGGCGCTAGTATAAACACCGCTTAACTACACTGATACCAGCGTGCCTTATATGCCATGTACAGTGTAAAAAAAATTATTTTATTTACACATTTTGATTGGACAGCTGTGCTTGTTTACTTAAAATGTGCTGTTTTTAATCGCATGTCTGGGAGAGTGAGTGAGATGAAGTTAGTTTTCTGGGTTTGGTTTAAAGTCGATCTACTGCGCGAGGGTCATTAATGCAGCAATCCACAGTCGATAAGAGGCAAGGGTAAATTAATCTTTAAAATAGGTAATAAAAATCAAAGTAAAATAAAGACTTTTTTGGTTAATTAGCCCCTAAGTGTTAATCCAGGATAATCCAAGAAAGCCAAATAGTGTGGTTAATTTCCATAAGGGTAGTTCGCTCCTCTTCCCCAGGACGCGACCCACAATAGTTAATACCCAGGTACCTACTTACTGATAGGTGAACAGTGACAGCACGTATAAGGAAACATGTCCATCGTTTCACCCGGGCCGGGGATCGAACCCAGACACACGAAATCGTAATAACACGATTGCAAACAAACCACAGCACGGGTGAGGTTAGTACCCATGGCAATGTGAGAGATGGGGACGCTACCAACCAACCCACGAACACCCGCTGCATCTCTCTTCATTCCTGCCAAAAGGTGTTAGGTAAAAGGACACAAGTGCAACTAATGTGACATTTTATTGTGGTAACGTTTCGCTCTCCAGGAGCTTTGTCAAAGCTCCTGGAGAGCGAAACGTTACCACAATAAAATGTCGCATTAGTGCACTTGTGTCCTTTTACCTAACACATTGTCGGTAATTCTACCAACATTTCTACCGTCAAAAGGTGTTTTCAACGTATATCTATACTCTATAGCAACCAACGTTTCTTTGTGTTACTAGACATGCTTGCATTTCTGCCTCACGGAAACACGTGTAATTAAGACTCTTAAAGCAGACTGTTAAAGTGAATCCACAACGGAGCTGACAAGACTCTGATGGGAAACACAACATTTATAATACTATGTATAATGACGTAAATGGTTTAGAAAACTGACAAGTTGAAGGATGAGACACAAGTGCAACACTTGGGAATCTTTATTACGGAAACGTTTCGCCAACAAGTGGCTTCTTCAGTCTGGTACAGAGATGAATGATGGAAGATGATTAGAAGGAGTTTGAGGTATAATCAGTCCCTCAGCCTGGAGTCGATGTGTTCAGTCCATCACCCTCGATGGACAACACAATATCCATTAGAAAAGCTTCAGAGACAGTGATTCCGTGTCAAGTCTTCGACAGTGACCACCATCTCTGACCCTACTGGCTTTTCCCACAGCCCCAGAAGCTTTCACAGTATAATATTCTCATGTCCCTCGAAATTATATAGTTTATAAAGTCAAGGTAAGTCGTACCGAACAACTGTCATTGAGTAAACAGAATGCGGACACACGGTATATCTGCGCTTCTTTAAATTACTGTTACATAAATGGGAATGCGCTGAAACTATAGGAGGCGTATAGCCTCTGTTGAATGGAAGGAAATCAGGTTTAATTCAAGGGATTGGCTGCTCCAGCCCTTCACCAGCATCAAGGCGCCCCCTCTGAAGGGCATTCCTTTAAAGGTGTTGCATTGCTTACCCGAAATAAACGAGGTTTAACGTTTTACATTAACATTAATTTACACAAATAACCCGCATATAAAATTATGAGGACGTTTCAGTTCGACTTGAATTAGTTAATGGTCCAAGTCGGATCGAAACGTCGTAATAAGTTTCTCCCAAGTGAGGGTTATTTGTGTATTGTTCCAGTCACGGTATTGTGCCTTGTTATTGTTCAACAATTTATATCCGTTAATAGTCCAGCATTAACAAGTTATTAAGGTCACACAATGCAACATGACATTTGGGTCTTTGTAAGAGACAATGTGATATCTCAGTGCCCTTGGTCACGTATGTTGACAAACTAGAAAGGAAACTTTGAGGACAAAAATAAATAGCAAAAGATCTGGAATGTAAACAAGACTGGCAATGTTTTACTAACCCATTCGTTTTCTTGTAAATAAACATGAATACCAGAGTTTTTTACACTGTGAATCTGATGACAAAGGAGACACATTGACAAGAATCTCTCACCACCTGACCACTGTGGACACTGCCATATCTAGAGAGCCCCATAAAAACTTATATAGAACTTTACCTCCACGACTCAGTCCAGTTTAAATCTCTGAAATCAAACCACTTTTCTGCTGCCAACTGAGACACAGGCACACTCACGGTATCACAAGGAGCACCACGAATTCACAACACAGGTCTCAAACACATCACAAGACACCAAACAACACGTTGGAAACGGAATTTACCGGAACAGGAGTAGAGGCTTGCGCACCGTCTCACCGCTCACTCAAGACTGCTCACGGGACGGCTGGCTGGCCGGTCTCTGCTTCAAGACACCCGTTGGGTGGCCGGATGGTGGCCAGGGGTGGCCGGATGGCGGTCAGGGGTGGCCGGATGATGGCCGGTCTAGCCCACACCCTACTCCGACGTCACCGCCTGGTGGATGAAAGTGAAAATTACGTCCATCCTTCGCTTAAATAACGGCCATCGTAGGTTTAGCAGAGGTGATCCAGGCCGCTTAGCAGTGTGGTTGAGTGAGTCACTCCACGGTCAGCGCTTACATCATCCGCCACCGTTTACCTAAATATCTACTATTGCAGCGTAATTACTAGATCTTCAGTCTTTCTCTTTGTCTTCCACTATTTCTCCACTTTATCCGATAAAACCTCTAAGAAAACTAATCGTCCCTGCTTTTTTCCACGAACGAAGATTATATTTTTTATTGATTTTATTACCTGGAGTTTACCTGGAGAGAATTCCATGGGTCAACGCCCCTGCGGCCCGGTCTTATAAAGACTGTTAGTTGGGTACTTTAAATTTATCGTCATTGACTCTCTCCCTATAGTTTCCATGAGATAACTTGAGAATGCCTCTTCTGATAGGCTTGAAACTCTTAACACTGGTGTTTAGTACTTACTAGAAGGTTCGGATTGCATTGATGGAAAAATTGTCATTTTTTTAACAAACAGTAACAATGATTTTGTAAGTTAATTGACAATGCCTAATTATATCGGCTTCAAACTTTCAAGGCACTTTCATCTTGAAAAAAGTTCCATGATACAAGGAATTGGCATTAATCTGCCCTTCCTCGGATCAAGTTTCCCATTTCCTAGGTGCTGCATGACCCTTAAGGGTTTAGCACTGCCCCGTGAGCATTATAATAATAATAATAATATGTAGATAAATGGTTCACAGAACCGACGAGTTGATAAATTAGACACATGTGCAACACTTGGGTATCTTTAATAAGGAAACGTTTCGCCACACAGTGGCTTCATCAGTCCATACAAAGGAGAATGGTGAAGAACAGGAGGAGTTTGAGGTAATCAGTCCCTCGGCCTTAAGTCGATGTAATCAGTCCATCAATCTTGAAAATAATACAGCATATGTGTGAAGAAGTTGCTTATATACTGTAGGCAGGTGAGGTGCAGCAGTCGTAGTTGGTGTCACATTTGACAAATCCAAATGTGGAAGTAGATCATGACTGAAGGTTAGGCAAGTGAAAATTCCCTGTATTAAGATCCCAAGATGTTGCTGTGTCTGATAAAAATGTCAGTTCTCTGAACCACTTATCTACATTGCTGTCAGACACAGCAACATCTTGGGATCTTAATACAGGGAATTTTCACTTGCCTAACCTTCAGTCATGATCTACTTCCACATTTGGATTTGTCAAATGTGACACCAACTACGACTGCTGCACCTCACCTGCCTACAGTATATAAGCAACTTCTTCACACATATGCTGTATTATTTTCAAGATTGATGGACTGATTACATCGACTAAGGCCGAGGGACTGATTACCTCAAACTCCTCCTGTTCTTCACCATTCTCCTTTGTATGGACTGATGAAGCCACTGTGTGGCGAAACGTTTCCTCAATAAAGATACCCAAGTGTTGCACATGTGTCTAATTTATCAATAATAATAATAATAAATAGTTTTTCAGTTCATTAAACATGAATATGATACAGTAATAAGCATAGTATTCCGAAGTTATTAATGATCTGAGAGACAGAGACAGAGAAACTGTTTTCATACAACGCTGAAGACACGCAACATATTTTTTTAGACCAACTGGTCCCCCTTTTTTTCAAACGTGATAGTTACACAGTGGGGACGATAGCTAGCAATGTTTCTTTGTCATATTCCACCACGCAGGATGGTGCTCGTGCAAGGTGTTGAAATGTGTCAGCCCGAGATGGGAGACTTCATTAGGGCGATGAGGATCAACTGGTAGGGGAAAGGGAAGGGGTGAGGGGGGGGGTAAGATAGTTTGTCCACTTTCGATTAACCCCCAAGCCTGTTCTTTTTTTTGTGCAGTGTTAGTGAGAACGTGTGTGTGTGTGTGTGTGTGTGTGTGTGTATGTACAGTTCTTGAGGCGACACTTTCCACATGAGTGTTCATTTCTCGTGTACACTCCATCTGGTGAAATGTACACTAATGTTCATCTCTCGTGAACACTCCGTATGATGCAACGTACACCAGTGATCAACTATGAGCGCAACAAATTTCCAGGTAGAGTCAATGGGATGAGAACTTAGGGAAGCCGTCAAGTATAATTGGACGGGAATATGTGTGGGTGTGGCTGGGTGTGAGTTAGGCCTGCCTAGCATGGGCCAGTATGCCTCCTGCGATGTTGCTTCATTCTTCTGTTCTTATGGTCTTACTGGTCTCATGGGTCTTATTGTCTCAGTGGTCTTGTTGATCACGACAAGAGAAATAGAGTATACAAGCGCTGGCAGTAAGTGTCTACTGAGTAAACTCTCGCCTCAACTCACTATCCCAGTTCATCAGAACATCGAGGCAGATGAGTTTACCTTCACTTTTAAACTTATGATGGAACGCTGCACATCATTTACAGTATCCAGGAAGGTATTAAATTTTTTACCTCCTTGTCACGCTAAAAAAAATGCCATCCACATATCTCAATCAAATTTAACCAGAATATAATAGCTGTAATATCTTTAATACTAAATTTAACCAGGATATAATAGCTGTAATATCTTTAATACTAAATTTAACCAGGATATAATAGCTGTAATATCTATAATACTAAATTTAACCAGGATGTAATAGCTGTAATATCTATAATACTAAATAAGTTTGAAGGTATTCCATTAACTAATTTCCTATGATTAGGACTAGACCATTTCGCATTGCCAATCAGTAAGTTCTCCAAATCTAAAAATAATCTGAAAAAAATATTGTCATATTGCCTAGAAAAAATAAAGTCTGTGGTTCTTGTGATCTGCTCAAGGCACATTCCATTAAGAAAAGAAAGAGAAGATGTAAACAAGAAATAGAGAGATGCTCCCTATACAGACGAAGGCGAAGAATCACAGAGCTGCTGAGAGGGGACAATATATCTGAAATACGAAGGGAGGCACTGGTCAGAAATTGGAAATATCGAACTTAAGCTGAAGGAATCTTACAGGAGACAAGAATCGCAAGAAGAACTAAAAGCCATAAAGGAAATTGAACAAAAAATACTTCTTCTCTTAGGCCAAATCTAAGGGAAAAACAACATCCAGTATTAGGCCCCTGCTTAGGCGAGATGGGACATACACAGATGACAACCAAGGAATGAGTGAGATATTAAAGTCCCAATATAACACGGTGTTCAGCGAGCCGTTATCCAGACTAAACGTCGACAATCCAAATGAATTCTTTATGAACGAGACCCAAAATTTGGTCATCTAAAAAATTTCTGATATTATCCTAACCCCACAAGACTTTGAAAAGGCAATAAATGACATGCCCATGCACTCTGCCTCAGGCCCAGGCTCATGGAACTCCGTGTTCAAGAACTGCAAGAAGCCTCTGTCGCGTGCCTTCAGCATTCTATGGGGAAGGAGCATGGACACAGGGGTCATCCCACACTCACTAAAAACAACAGACATAGCCCCACTCTACAAAGGTGGCAGTAAATCAATTGCAAAGAACTACAGACTGATAGCACTAACATCCCATATTATAAAAATCTTTGAAAGGGTTCTGAGAAGCAAGATCGCCAACCACCTAGATACCCATCAGTTACACAACCCAGGGCAACACGGGTTTAGAGCAGGTTGCTCCTGCCTGTCCCAGCTTCTGGACCACTATGACAAGGTCGTGAATGCTGTAGAGGATAAACAAAATACAGATGTAGTATATACAGACAATGCAAAAGCTTTCGATAAGTGTGGCCATGGCGTAATATCGCACAAAATGCGTGATAAAGAAATAACAGGAAAAGTTGGTAGATGGATCTATAACTTCCTGACAAATAGAACACAAAGACTAATAGTAAACAGAGTAAAATCTGAGGCAGCTACGGTGAAAAGCTCTGTTCCACAAGGCACAGTACTCGCTCCCATTCCATTCCTCATCCTCATATCTGACATAGACAGAGATGTGAGTCATAGCTCCGCGTCTTCCTTTGCGGATGACACCCGGATTGCCATGACAATGACCTCCATCGAAGACTTCGCAGGACTCCAAGCGGACATCAACCAAATCTTCAAATGGGCCACTCAAAACAATATGAAGTTCAATTAAGAAAAATTTCAACTACTCAGATATGGAAACTTGAGGAAATTAAAATTGTATCCGGGTATACGACAAATTCTAACCATACAATAGAGCGAAAAAGTAATGTGAAGGACCTGTGAGTGATAATGTCAGAGAATCTCAAAACCACAACAATGTATCTACCGCATCTGCTAGGAAAATGATAGGATGGATAATGAGAACCTTCAAAACTAGGGACGCCAAGCCCATGATGATTCACTTCAAATCACTTGTTCTCTCTAGGCTGGAATACTGCTGTACACTAACTGCCCCCTTCAAGGCAGGCGAAATTACTGACCTGGAGAGTGTACAAAGAACTTTCACGGCACACATAAGTATGATAAGGCACCTAAATTACTGGGAATAGTTGAAGTCCCTTGATTTGTATTCCCTGGAATGCAGGCGAGAGAGATACATGATAATATACACTTAGAAAATCCAAGAGGGATTAGTACTAAACTTGCACACGAAAATATCTCCCTGTGAAAGCAAAAGGCTCGGCAGGAGATGCAACATTCCCCCAATGAAAAGCAGGGGCGCCACTAGTACACTGAGAGACAACACAATAAGTGTCCGGGGTCCAAGATTGTTCAACTGCCTCGCAGCATACATAAGGGAGATTACCAATAGACCCCTGGCTGTCATCAAGAAGGCACTGGACAGGCACCTAAAGTCAGTACGTGACCAGCCGGGCTGTGGTTCGTACGTCAGTTTGCGTGCGGCCAGCAATAACAGCCTGGTTGATCAGGCCCTGATCAACCACGAGGCCTGGTTTCAGATCGAACTGTGGGGGCGTTGACCCCCGAAACCCCCTTCAGGTAAACTCCAGGTAATATACAATCAATTTGCTTACTGGTACTAGTAAATGTAACTTAAGCAGCGTTTAAACCATACTTAAATAACAAGTTTGGTTTCATTAACCGGAACTTTAGTAAAGAATTCACTAATGTCAAAACTAACTAGTTTATCAATAGACAAATTTAGTTGTAACAGTTATATGAGGATTACCAATGTAACCATAAACAGGTAAGTTAATTAATTAAATTATCGAGACTGTGTTACAGACACTGTCTTTACGATGTGAAATAAAATATATGAAATCAAAGAATATTATTGTATTAGGTGAAGAGATACCTGCAGAAATGCGGACACGGAGAAAGTGTGGGCACAAAGTAATTTCCTGTGAAGCCTGTGGGAACACTAGTGAGGAAGAAATGGATAAGTGCCCCTATTGTTTAATTGAACAAAGGCACAAAAGAATGTGTCAGACACTGCAATGGTGGAGGTTGATCTCATGTTACGACCAGTGTGTGAGTTTACCTAGATGTGCTTTCACACACACACACTACATACATATATATATATATATATATATATATATATATATATATATATATATATATATATATATATATATATATATATATATATATATTGTAAATTCTCCTGGAAACCTTGAATAACTTACACAGACTACCCAGGAGGACTACCAGTTGGCCAAGGACCAGTCAGTGCATGGTAGTAGAGGTGGAAGAAGTAGAAACCAGACTGCAGTTAATCCTTCTAGGTAGATAACCTCGATATCTCGATTTAGATGAGGTCTTGCCCTACCCTAGCACCCTGACTCAGGCTTCCACTACTGGCCTAGCCTAGCACCCTGACTCAGGCTTCCACTACTGGCCTAACCTAGTACCCTGACTCAGGCTTCTACTACTGGCCTAGCCTAGCACCCTGACTCAGGCTTCCACTACTGGCCTACCCTTGCACCCTGACTCAGGCTTCCACTACTGGCCTAGCCTAGCACCCTGACTCAGGCTTCCACTACTGGCCTAACCTAGTACCCTGACTCAGGCTTCTACTACTGGCCTAGCCTAGCACCCTGACTCAGGCTTCCACTACTGGCCTAGCCTAGCACCCTTACTCAGGCTTCCACTACTGGCCTAGCCTAGCACCCTGACTCAGGCTTCCACTACTGACCTAGCCTAGCACCCTGACTCAGGCTTCCACTACTGGCCTAGCCTAGCACCCTGACTCAGGCTTCCACTACTGGCCTACCCTTGCACCCTGACTCAGGCTTCCACTACTGGCCTAGCCTAGCACCCTGACTCAGGCTTCCACTACTGGCCTAACCTAGTACCCTGACTCAGGCTTCTACTACTGGCCTAGCCTAGCACCCTGACTCAGGCTTCCACTACTGGCCTAGCCTAGCACCCTTACTCAGGCTTCCACTACTGGCCTAGCCTAGCACCCTGACTCAGGCTTCCACTACTGACCTAGCCTAGCACCCTGACTCAGGCTTCCACTACTGGCCTAGCCTAGCACCCTGACTCAGGCTTCCACTACTGGCCTAGCCTAGCACCCTGACTCAGGCTTCCACAACTGGCCTAGCCTAGCACCCTGACTCAGGCTTCCACTACTGGCCTAGCCTAGCACCCTGACTCAGGCTTCCACTACTGGCCTACCCTTGCACCCTGACTCAGGCTTCCACTACTGGCCTAGCCTAGCACCCTGACTCAGGCTTCCACTACTGGCCTAGCCTAGCACCCTGACTCAGGCTTCTACTACTGGCCTAGCCTAGCACCCTGACTCAGGCTTCCACTACTTGTCGCGTGGGTCTTGGGAGAGATATATAGGAGGTCAAAGATACTCCTTGTTGGATGGTTACGGTATATTTACAGTAAGTGAAGGAGAGTCCAGCCACCCGTCTGTCTCGCCTGTAGGTCTAACGTTAGTGAGGGAGAGTGCCTATGAGAGGCTGTGCACATGCGCTGAGCCTCTGACGTCAGCGGGTACCGTGACGTCACACGCAAAGGGACCAGCTGTATAAAAGGAGATACACTACACAAGTGTATATATGATACTGACACGACATACTGGCCTAGCCTAGCACCCTGACTCAGGCTTCCACTACTGGCCTAGCCTAGCACCCTGGCTCAGGCTTCTACTACTGGCCTAGCCTAGCACCCTGGCTCAGGCTTCCACTACTGGCCTAGCCTAGCACCCTGATTCAGGCTTCCACTACTGACCTAGCCTAGCACCCTGACTCAGGCTTCCCCTACTGGCCTAGCCTAGCACCCTGACTCAGGCTTCCACTACTGGCCTAGCCTAGCACCCTGACTCAGGCTTCCACTACTGGCCTAGCCTAGCACCCTGACTCAGGCTTCCACTACTGGCCTAGCCTAGCACCCTGACTCAGGCTTCCACTACTGGCCTAGCCTAGCACCCTGACTCAGGCTTCCACTACTGGCCTAGCCTAGCACCCTGACTCAGGCTTCCACTACTGGCCTAGCCTAGCACCCTGACTCAGGCTTCCACTACTGGCCTAGCCTAGCACCCTGACTCAGGCTTCCACTACTGGCCTAGCCTAGCACCCTGACTCAAGGGTTCCACTACTGGCCTAGCCCAGCACCCTGACTCAGGCTTCCACTACTGGCCTAGCCTAGCACCCTGACTCAGGCTTCCACTACTGCAGCGCCTGACTCAGGTTCCACTACTGGTAGCAAAGACCCTGACTCAGGTCTACTACATGGAGCCAGCACCCTGACTCAGGCTGTAGGCTAGCTTAGCAACCTGGACTCAGGCTTCCACTAGGCTGCTAGCACCTGGCTAGCTTCTGACTCGGGCCTGTGCACCCTGGCCAGACTTACTATGGCTACCTACACCCTGACTAGGTTATACTGGCCACTGCACCTGACTCAGGCTTCACTACTGGCCTAGCCTAGCACCCTGACTCAGGCTTCCACTACTGGCCTAGCCTAGACCCTGACTCAGGCTTCACTACTGGCCTAGCCTAGCACCCTGATTCAGGCTTCCACTACTGGCCTAGCCTAGCACCCTGACTCAGGCTTCCACTACTGGCCTAGCCTAGCACCCTGACTCAGGCTTCCACTACTGGCCTAGCCTAGCACCCTGACTCAGGCTTCCACTACTGGCCTAGCCTAGCACCCTGACTCAGGCTTCCACTACTGGCCTAGCCTAGCACCCTGACTCAGGCTTCTACTACTGGCCTAGCCTAGCACCCTGACTCAGGCTTCCACTACTGGCCTAGCCTAGCACCCTGACTCAGGCTTCCACTACTGGCCTAGCCTAGCACCTGACTCAGGCTTCCACTACTGGCCTAGCCTAGCACCCTGACTCAGGCTTCACTACTGGCCTAGCCTAGCACCCTGACTCAGGCTTCCACTACTGGCCTAGCCTAGCACCCTGACTCAGGCTTCACTACTGGCCTAGCCTAGCACCCTGACTCAGGCTTCCACTACTGGCCTAGCCTAGCACCTGACTCAGGCTTCCACTACTGGCCTAGCCTAGCACCCTGGCTCAGGCTTCCACTACTGGCCTAAGCTAGCACCCTGACTCAGGCTTCCACTACTGGCCTAGCCTAGCACCCTGACTCAGGCTTCCACTACTGGCCTAGCCTAGCACCCTGACTCAGGCTTCCACTACTGGCCTAGCCTAGCACCCTGACTCAGGCTTCCACTACTGGCCTAGCCTAGCACCCTGACTCAGGCTTCCACTACTGGCCTAGCCTAGCACCCTGACTCAGGCTTCCACTACTGGCCTAGCCTAGCACCCTGACTCAGGCTTCCACTACTGGCCTAGCCTAGCACCCTGACTCAGGCTTCCACTACTGGCCTAGCCTGACCCTGACTCAGGCTTCACTACTGGCCTAGCCTAGCACCCTGACTCAGGCTTCCACTACTGGCCTAGCCTAGCACCCTGACTCAGGCTTCCACTACTGGCCTAGCCTAGCACCCTGACTCAGGCTTCCACTACTGGCCTACCCTTGCACCCTGACTCAGGCTTCTACTACTGGCCTAGCCTAGCACCCTGACTCAGGTTTCCACTACTGGCCTAGCCTAGCACCCTGACTCAGGCTTCTACTACTGGCCTAGCCTAGCACCTGACTCAGGCTTCCACTACTGGCCCAGCCTAGCACCCTGACTCAGGCTTCACTACTGGCCAGCCTAGCACCCTGACTCAGGCTTCACTACTGGCCTAGCCTTTGCACCCTGACTCAGGTTCCATGCACTGGCTAGTAGCACCCTGACTCAGGCTTCCACTACTGGCCTAGCCTAGCACCCTGACTCAGGCTTCTACTACTGGCCTAGCCTAGCACCCTGACTCAGGCTTCCACTACTGGCCTAGCCTAGCAACCTGACTCAGGCTTCCACTACTGGCCTAGCCTAGCACCCTGGCTCAGGCTTCTACTACTGGCCTAGAGTAGCACCCTGGCTCAGACTTCCACTACTGGCCTAGCCTAGCACCCTGACTCAGGCTTCCACTACTGGCCTAGCCTAGCACCCTGACTCAGGCTTCCACTACTGACCTAGCCTAGCACCCTGACTCAGGCTTCCACTACTGGCCTAGCCTAGAACCCTGACTCAGGCTTCCACTCTGGCCTGCCTAGCACCCTGACTCAGGCTTCCACTACTGGCCTAGCCTAGCACCCTGACTCAGGCTTCACTACTGGCCTAGCCTAGCACCCTGACTCAGGCTTCCACTACTGGCCTACCCTTGCACCCTGACTCAGGCTTCTACTACTGGCCTAGCCTAGCACCCTGACTCAGGTTTCCACTACTGGCCTAGCCTAGCACCCTGACTCAGGCTTCCACTACTGGCCTAGCCTAGCACCCTGACTCAGGCTTCCACTACTACACACCACGTTTTCTTACCATTATCAACAAAACTACGGTTTTGAATTTATTGATTCAAATCTTTTGGAATGTTGATACGAATCCCAGAGAAGGAACCTGCAGTTTTGACCTGGAGTTTACCTGGAGAGAGTTCCGGGGGTCAACGCCCCCGCGGCCCGGTCTGTGACTAGGCCTCATGGTAGATCAGAGCCTGGTCAACCAGGCTGTTACTGCTGGCAGCACGCAGTAAAACGTACTAACCACAGCCTGGCTGGTCAGGTACAGACTTTAGGTGCCTGTCCAGTGCCTGCTTGAAGACAGCCAAGGGTCTATTGGTATTCCCCCTTATTTCAACATGCTAGTGGCACCCCTGCTTTTCATTGGGGGATATTGAATCGTCTGCCGAGTCTTTTGCTTTCGTAGGGAGTGATTTTCGTGTGCAAGTTTGGTAGGAAGTTAGTGATTCTGAATCTCATCTCTTGGAGTGCTGATACAAAACCCTAAACTAGTTCTAGAACCTTAAAACTACCTCTAGAACCCTAAAACTACATCTAGAACCCTAAAACTATCTCTAGAACCCTAAAACTACCTCCAGAAACCTAAAACTACCTATTCCAGAGAACGAAATTTGCAAGGAGACACTACACGTGGATGATGCAAGCAGAGTGACGGAAAGTAGACTGTGATCGTAACTACTGTTGTGGGGCGAGCGTCATGAACGGTGGTGGAAGATATTAAAAGCCTCGCCGGTACTGGCATACACTGACATCACCAGTGAGGGGTACATCACTGACAACACCACCGGTGCTGGAACCCACTGACTACATCACTGATGGTAGAAGACAATGAAAATATCACTGACATCACTGACAACATCATGCAATGTTTGTTTACCTCGCACGTTGAATACTGATGAGGCTCTTGACAATGGCATCAGAAGCACTTGTCCAGATGTTGAATTAGAGATACGCTTATAGGAATCACAGAGAAAGAGAAAGAAATACTGCATTGTTTAGCAAATCATATGTGAAAATTGCTCTATATCAAAGGATTATGGTACATTTTGTAAGGTTAGGATATTTGACTATCTCCAGGGCTTCACTGTAAATACCTAGTGTAAATGCCTAGCAGGTACCACCTACTCATCCTAGACACATCATAAACTACACTCATTATGAGACAAATAAACTAAAGACAGTACCCAACAATGTATGGTAAAGTGTCTTGCTCAATGGCCAGAAAATAATATAGAATCCACATGTAACGCGGCATGTTACCATCACTCATTCACACCATAATAACTATAATGTGTGTATTTTCTACAGATCATCCAACTGGCTGTTTGTCCAAACACTGTTGTACAGATCATCCAACTGTTCCCAGACATGTGTACATTAAATGACTGAAGGGTAAGGCGTACAGAAGCGTACTAGGAGCCTTAGGAAACATGATATACTGAACTATTACGAAAACAGGTGGTAGTCGTAAGTAAACCAGCAAAACAAGGCAATCAGCAGGACAGAGCAAGGGCAAGGTAAACACAGCAGTGGTAGATTTATTTACTTATGTATTCTTTTACCAATATTTACACTGTGTGCAGTGTTAATGTATAAAGATATAGTAATAAGAGTGCAACCAAGAGCCACTCAAAGCAAGACCGGACACGACCAGTGTTTGCGGAAGTCTGTCACTCAACCAGGTGGGTAGGTGTGACATCACCTTGACTGAAGTAGACGGTTCCACGTGATTGGCAGGTTGAAATGGACAATAAGCTCAGCAGTGGGGCCCCAGAACTGCTACACTCTGAATTGTCAGTTCACTGGTCGAGAGGTCGTGCCAAATAGTTGTGTGAGGAACTTCGAATAAAATGTAACATACTTGGCACACGCTAAATGAATACCTTTTATCAAAGTATGACAAGTATACCACATCATATTATCATTGTAGCATCAAGGTTAATATTACAAGTATATTAAATCCTACCATCATTGTAGCGTCAAGGTATAACATGTCTTCTCTACACACTACCAATCCTTCATGCTGGTGAAGATATCTGAATCCTAGTATGGAAATGTAAGCCGTTACTAGGTGGTGAGAGGAAGCCTGAGAAGCCTAGTGTGGGCCACCTTACATGGCAGACGCAAAGAAGTGGTGGATAAGTTAGACACAAGTGCAACACTTGGGTGTCTTTAGAACACCTCTCAGGTCGAAGACATTTTATTTAACGAAAATAATTGTATACAATACTGACTGTTACATGAGTTAGACACATGTGCGACAGTTAGGTATCTTTGTTTACAAAACGTTTCGCCTTCACGGTAGGCTTCCTCAATGTAATATAGAACTGACTGAAGAAACCTATAATGAAGGTTAATGTGAGGTGTTCCATATATATATATATATATATATATATATATATATATATATATATATATATATATATATATATATATATATATATATATATATATATATATATATATTTGCAACAGAATCAGAGGACATTACAAGAGGCGAGGTGACATGGGCGAGGCTGACAGGAACACAGGCCAGTCAAGGGTAGACTCACAACACACCGGTGACTAGCTTAAAACACGTTTTTGTGAGCCACTGTGTGTGACCTAGATTAATTGTCGGTAAACTTTGTGTTGAAATTTACTTACAATTAAAATGAATTCACCACACTGGAAGACTACAAATTATATGTATATGAAATTATGCATATATACACTATTTATTTTCTGTTTTATTTCCCCATGTGGGTGGGTGTGCAACGTTAGTCTTGTGGACATACTTTCCATCTGAAAAGCCTAGTTAACATATTTCCTAACTCTCAGAGCAGTTTTCCTCATCCCTACGGCCAGGTTATATTATTAATGCGTTCAGCTTTATAAAGCTTAAGTGTTCAATTGATGCAAAAATTACAAACATAAATCTTTTCTCAGAAACAAGAGATACACCATCGTCAGAGACGTGTGGGGTAGTATAGATGTGGTCCGTCAAACTGTCAGCACTGGGTGGCTAGCACGCCACACTGGCTCACCATATTACACCACAGATCACCTTAACTGTTGCCATTACTGTCCATCTCCCGATCACACACTCACAAAAAAGGGTGGACGTAGGGGTTACGTCAGCTGGGCAAAACTGGTTTGTATGGGAAGGTTTTGTGTGGTTGTGGTGGTGTCTACTATCACTCATACTGGTGGGTGACTCCTATCCCTCACACTGGTAACATAAGAAAGGAGGAACACTGTAGCAGGCCTATCAGCCCATACTTAGCAGGTCCTTGTCATACCCAAACCCACTAAAAATATCAATATTACCTAAGGAATAAGCTTTGATAACCCTATTAACTCAGGTGCAAGTCTCACTCAAATCCAACCCTTCTCATTCATGTATTTCTCTAACCTATATTTGAAACTACCCAAGGTTTTAGCTTCAATAACCCTCCTAGACAGACTGTTCCCCTCACCAACTACCTTATTTCCAAACCAATACTTTTCTATTTTTTTTATTAACACATCGGCCGTTTCCCACCAAGGCAAGGTGACCCGAAAAAGAGAAACTTTCATCATTCACTCTATCACAGTCTTGCCAGAAGCGTGCTTACACTACAGTTATAAAACTGCAACATTAACACCCCTCCTTCAGAGTGCAGACACTGTACTTCCCATTTCCAGGACCCCGGGACTTTTATATATCTTTTGTAAAATTAAACTTATCTAATTTGAATTCATTACTGCAGGTTCTGTCTTGGAGGGATATTTTCAGGACCTTATTTATATCTCCATTGTTAATGCCCATCTTCCACTTATACACTTTAATCATGTCTCACCTCATTCTTCGTCTTACAAGTGAATGCAATTTAATGGACTTCAGTCTTTCTTCATACATAAGATTTCTAATGCTATGTATTATTTTTGTCATTCTTCGCTGAATATTTTCTAACGAATTTATATCCATTCTGTAATATGGAGACCAGAACTGAGCTGCATAATCTAAGTGGGGCCTTACTAAAGATGCGTAGAACTGTAGTATAACCTCCGGACTCCTGTTGCTTATACTTCTCGATGTAAATCCCAGTAATCTGCTTGCCTTATTACGTACGGTTAGGGAATGCTGTCTTAGCTACTGGTTCTTGCTTATCATAACTCCCAAGTTCTTTTCGCATTCTGTATGGCCAAGCTGTATATTATTTAGTTTATAAGTGCAAGGGTTATTTACATTCCTGAGCTTCAGGACTTTGCATTAGTCTACACTGAACTGCATTTGCCACTTTTCAGACTATAACATGAGTTTGGTTTAAATCCTTCTGAAGTACGGTGGCATCTTCCTCCGAATCAACAATCCTGCCTATTTTTGTAGTCAGCGAATTAGCTCATACCACTTGTTATTCCCTCCTCAAGGTCATTAATGTAAATTATGAACAGCAGTGGGCCTAAAACTGATCCTTGAGGAAGAACACTTGTGACTGATCCCCCACTCAGATTTTACCCCATTTATGTAGACTCTCTGCTTAATGTTGGTGAGCCATGCCTTGATCCATGACACGACTTTTCCCTCAATACCAAGAGCTGCCACTTTCTTTAAGTCTTTTGTATGGTACTTTGTCAAAAGATTTACTAAAATCCAAGTCAATAATATCGTATTCTTCATCATGATCCACTGCTTCAAAAGCTTTACTGAAGAAAGTTAATACATTGGTCAGGCAGGACCGGCCCCTCGTGAATCCATGTTAAGTATCATATCCTCAGAACCTTATTTACATCTTCCTTATTTTTGCTTACCTTCCACTTGCACACTTCAATCTTGTCTCTCCTTCATTCTACATCTTACAAGAGAATGTAGGTTAAGGGATAACAATCTCTTATGGAAAATTCCTTATGCAATTAATTAATTTTGTCATTCTTCTCTGAGTGTTTTCTAACGAATTTATATTCATTCTGTAGTATGAAGACCAGAACTGAGCTGCATAATTTAAATGAGACCTTACTAATGATGGACAGAGCTGTAGTATAACTTCTGGACTCTTGTTGCATAATCTTACTGATACAAATTCCAATAATCTGTCTGTCGTATTATGTACGCTTAGGTATTGCTAGGTTTCAGGCTCCTGCTTACCATAACTCAAAAGTTCTTTTCGCATTTTGTATAGCCAAGTTCTACATTTAGTTTATAAGCGCTAGGGTTATGTACATTTGCGGAAAGAAGTTCCTCTACTCTCTCTCCTGGCCAGCAACAATACCAGGCAACACGGACGTCCTGGCCAGCAACAATACCAGGCAACACGGAAGTCCTGGGCAGCAACAATACCAGGCAACACGGACGTCCTGGGCAGGAACAATACCAGGCAACACGGACGTCCTGGGCAGCAACAATACCAGGCAACACGGACGTCCTGGGCAGCAACAATACCAGGCAACACGGACGTCCTGGGCAGCAACAATACCAGGCAACACGGACGTCCGGGGCAGCAACAATACCAGGCAACACGGACGTCCTGGGCAGCAACAATACCAGTCAACACGGACGTCCTGGGCAGAACAATACCAGGCAACACGGACGTCCTGGGCAGCAACAATACCAGGCAACACGGACGTCCTGGGCAGCAACAATACCAGGCAACACGGACGTCCTGGGCAGGAACAATACCATCAACACGGACGTCCTGGGCAGGAACAATACCAGGCAACACGGACGTCCTGGGCAGACAATACCAGCAACACGGACGTCCTGGGCAGCAACAATACCAGGCAACACGGACATCCTGGGCAGCAACAATACCAGTCAACACGGACGTCCTGGGCAGGAACAATACCAGGCAACACGGACGTCCTGGGCAGCAACAATACCAGCAACACGGACGTCCTGGGCAGCAATAATACCAGGCAACACGGACGTCCTGGACAGGAACAATACCAGGCAACACGGACGTTCTGGGCAGCAACAATACCAGGCAACACGGACGTCCTGGGCAGGAACAATACCAGGCAACACGGACGTCCTGGGCAGCAACAATACCAGGCAACACGGACGTCCTGGGCAGCAACAATACCAGGCAACACGGACGTCCTGGGCAGGAACAATACCAGGCAACACGGACGTCCTGGGCAGCAACAATACCAGGCAACACAGACGTCCTGGGCAGCAACAATACCAGTCAACACGGACGTCCTGGGCAGCAACAATACCAGGCAACACGGACGTCCTGGGCAGCAACAATACCAGGCAACACAGACGTCCTGGGCAGAACAATACCAGGCAACACGGACGTCCTGGGCAGCAACAATACCAGGCAACACGGACGTCCTGGGCAGCAACAATACCAGGCAACACGGACGTCCTGGGCAGCAACAATACCAGGCAACACGGACGTCCTGGGCAGGAACAATACCAGGCAACACGGACGTCCTGGGCAGCAACAATACCAGGCAACACGGACTCCTGGGCGGAACAATACCAGGCAACACGGACGTCCTGGGCAGAACAATACCAGGCAACACGGACGTCCTGGGCAGGAACAATACCAGGCAACACGGACGTCCTTTTGCAGGAACAATACCAGGCAACACGGACGTCCTGGGCAGCAACAATACCAGGCAACACGGACGTCCTGGGCAGCAACAATACCAGGCAACACGGACGTCCTGGGCAGGAACAATACCAGGCAACACGGACGTCCTGGGCAGCAACAATACCAGGCAACACGGACGTCCTGGGCAGCAACAATACCAGGCAACACGGACGTCCTGGGCAGCAACAATACCAGGCAACACGGACGTCCTGGGCAGCAACAATACCAGGCAACACAGACGTCCTGGGCAGGAACAATACCAGGCAACACGGACGTCCTGGGCAGGAACAATACCAGGCAACACGGACGTCCTGGGCAGCAACAATAATAGGCAACACAGACGTCCTGGGCAGCAACAATACCAGGCAACACGGACGTCCTGGGCAGGAACAATACCAGGCAACACGGACGTCCTGGGCAGAACAATACCAGGCAACACGGACGTCCTGGGCAGCAACAATACCAGGCAACACGACGTCCTTGCAGGAACAATACCAGGCAACACGGACGTCCTGGGCAGCAACAATACCAGGCAACACGGACGTCCTGGGCAGCAACAATACCAGGCAACACGGACGTCCTGGGCAGCAACAATACCAGGCAACACGACGTCCTGGGCAGCAACAATACCAGGTCAACACGGACGTCCTGGGCAGCAACAATACCAGGCAACACGGACGTCCTGGGCAGCAACAATACCAGCAACACAGACGTCCTGGGCAGGAACAATACCAGGCAACACGACGTCCTGGGCAGAACAATACCAGGCAACACAGACGTCCTGGGCAGAACAATACCAGGCAACACGGACGTCCTGGGCAGAAAAATACCAGGCAACACGGACGTCCTGGGCAGCAACAATACCAGGCAACACGGACGTCCTGGGCAGCAACAATACCAGGCAACACGGACGTCTGGGCAGGAACAATACCAGGCAACACGGACGTCCTGGGCAGCAACAATACCAGGCAACATGGACGTCCTGGGCAGGAACAATACCAGGCAACACAGACGTCCTGGGCAGCAACAATACCAGGCAACACGGACGTCCTGGGCAGAACAATACCAGGCAACACGGACGTCCTGGGCAGCAACAATACCAGGCAACACGACGTCCTGGGCAGCAACAATACCAGGCAACACGGACGTCCTGGGCAGCAACAATACCAGCAACACGGACGTCCTGGGCAGCAACAATACCAGTCAACACAGACGTCCTGGGCAGGAACAATACCAGGCAACACGGACGTCCTGGGCAGCAACAATACCAGGCAACACAGACGTCCTGGGCAGCAACAATACCAGGCAACACGGACGTCCTGGGCAGGAAAAATACCAGGCAACACGGACGTCCTGGGCAGCAACAATACCAGGCAACACGGACGTCCTGGGCAGCAACAATACCAGGCAACACGGACGTCATGGGCAGGAACAATACCAGGCAACACGGACGTCCTGGGCAGCAACAATACCAGGCAACATGGACGTCCTGGGCAGCAACAATACCAGGCAACACAGACGTCCTGGGCAGCAACAATACCAGGCAACACGGACGTCCTGGGCAGGAACAATACCAGGCAACACGGACGTCCTGGGCAGCAACAATACCAGGCAACACGGACGTCCTGGGCAGCAACAATACCAGGCAACACGGACGTCCTGGGCAGCAACAATACCAGGCAACACGGACGTCCTGGGCAGGAACAATACCAGGCAACACGGACGTCCTGGGCAGCAACAATACCAGGCAACACGGACGTAGTAAACAGAAGTAGACTATTTTCATGAATGAATTAGCGCAGCTTGTAACGACAGTGGTGATTGGTTGATAAAATTAATTGCCGGTACTTTGTGTATCTATATTAAAGTAGATTTATGAATGAAAATATGAATTAATTTCCGTTTCGATATTATATCCATTATTATTAAACCATAAAATTATTTGAAAAGGTGACCGAATATTGTAAAGGAAGTGTAATGATTGATATCAGGCCTGTAATCATCATATATCAAGTCATATCTGTGAATAATATATATGTCGTGCCGAATAAGTAAAACTTACTATTTTGGCTTAAATAGCAACGGACTTCTTGCCGAATAAGGCAAGCGAAAATGTGTATATGCAATAATTTCTCAAAACTCATTCTGAACCTAACGAAAAAAATATATTTCATTGTGTTTGTTTACTATTAAATTATTGCAAACTTATATAAAATATATTAAGCTGGATTAGGCTAAATTAAATTGCGCTTGTAATAATAAGGTTAGGTAAGTTTCCTAAGGTTCTTTTGGTACAAAATCATTAATTTTACATTAACATAAATGAAAAAAATATATCTTTAAATGTATAAAAGAAAATTTTAGAAAGGACTTAATTTTAAATGAGTTCTTGCTAATTGACCAGTTTTACCTATTCGTTTGACATATATATATATATATATATATATATATATATATATATATATATATATATATATATATCATTAATTTTACATTAACATAAATGAAAAAAATATATCTTTAAATGTATAAAAGAAAATTTTAGAAAGGACTTAATTTTAAATGAGTTCTTGCTAATTGACCAGTTTTTACCTATTCGGCACGACATATATATATATATATATATATATATATATATATATATTATGCAGAAAATCGCGAACAGCTATACAAGATGCAAAACAACCACGGGAGAACTTAAATGATAGCACAAGGTCTTTCGTGTTGCAATCAACACATCAGGAGCTTGCAATGTTACAGAAAAGAAGAGGAAGTCCAAGCAAACTCGTTCAGATGAAGCATTTTAAGCATTTTTTGTTAGAATGAGGGAAGAAGGAAGCAGTAGAGGATAAGTGCCAAGGGATACCAACCAGTGCATGGTGTCTGGAAGATTAATTATTTTTTTTAAGGCATTATAAGACCGCCAGCCCACAAGCACTGATATGGTAGTGGTAACCCGACGAGTGTAACATTAGTATCATGACAATTATCAAACATTCGGTCAACTTCATTATGTAAAAGGCTTAACATTCTAAATATAGATGTCTGGCAATTTTCTACGCATTTTCCCGTGCATTAAAAAACGGGTCCACCACCGACTCATTTAAAGGGAAGGACATCTGTGGTTTATCCAAAGGGAAACGGTCATAGTTTATCCCACAAGTCCAAAACATCTGTAGATTATCCAAAAGGAAGACAGCCATAGTTTATCCCAGAAGATTCTGAGGTGGATGCTGGTCGAGCCATTACAACCAACCCTATTATTATATAACAAATGTTTATTATGTTTTATGATTAGTCAATTCTTGAAGTGTCTTTCTCATCATGTTTCTGGGAGCTTACCAAGGATATTATTATTGTTATAATCATAAAGAAGCGCTAAACCTACAAGGGTCATACAGCTATCGAGTATGTTGCCCGGAAATTCTCGATGAAGAAATCAGGAAAATATTTGGTATTGCCACTAAACTGCGGTACCCGAGGGATTTTGTTGGCAACTAGAAAAACTTATCATAGGAGTGAACTAATTGCTAAATTCTTAAACTAATTGTTAAATTCTTAAATGTTTAAATTTCAGTACCTCAATTTTGTAAACCAATCAGTATAATCATTGTGTCACTATTGAGTAAGATCTATCATAAGACTGCCTGAAAAGCCTAGGCATACCTAGGCATATTATTGGCCATCTTGTAATATCTACTTCATAAAATGTATAATTATAAGTACAACCCACCTTGTATATTACTCGAAATAAAGAATTTGAATTTGAATTTGAATTTGAATTTTGAACCTAAGACAACACCTCAGATCAAGAATGTGTTGGTTCTCCCATACAATGAGAATTTATCTGTCCTGCCGAATGCTCTTAAAAGATTTACCATACAAGTAGTTTTTAAGAATTCATGGACCGTTAAAAGCATGTTGATGAAGAATTCTCGACAACATTGTGTCAGTTGTGTGTATAGAATCGGTTGCAATGGTGCAACTTATGTGGGACTGACTGGCAAACCTCTAGATATTAGGATATCACAACACAAGAATCAAATGCGATTTTCGGCCACATTATAGTATAAAAACCTGGCAAACTGGCCAGAAGCTAAAGTCATTGTCCCTTGTTCCTCTTGGCTTGGAACATTGTAGAATCGGCTATCATAAAACATGATAAACGTTCATTATGTAATAATAGTGGCAGCTTATTGAAATTAGATTTGTTTATAGTGGAGCCTATAGTCCATGGCCTAAAACAGGACTCCTGTATGAATGTGATGGATTGAATTAAATGTAGCACACACAGGAAGTACTGTTGGTTCTGATGGTTCGACCAGCATCTGCTTCAGAATCTTGTGGGATAAACTATGGCCATATTCCATTTGGATAAACTACAGATGTCTCCCCCTATGAGTTACCAGCGAATGAATGAAAGGTAAGACCCCAGTGGGGTGAGCGGGAAAGACGGGACAGGCGAAGAATGGCGCTGGAGAGGAGTGTCCTTAGTCGTAGAAATAGAGCCAGGGCTTAACCCAGCAGCTAAGACGAACGTGGGTCATAGACGGGTGTGGTGAGGAGGACTGATAAGGCATAAGGGCAAGGCGGACGCCAAAACGGAGTTCCCTTTAATTGAGTCGGTGGTGGACCCGTTTCTAATGTATGGGAAAATACCTAGAAAATTGCCAGATATCTATATTTAGAATGTTAAGCCTTTTACATCATATCGAAGTTGACCGAATTTTTTATAATTGTTATGATACAAATGTTATGCTCGGCGGGTTACCACTACATTATCAGTGCTTGTGGGCTGCTGTCTTATGCCTTAAAAAAAATATTCAGTCTTTCAGGCACTGGGTACTGGTTGGCATGACTGGGCACTAAATAATAATAATAATAAATATTTCTATGAGTACATGTACAAGGTATACAGGCCTAGCTCAATGACATACTACTATACAGAAAGCCCCTTGTTATGTAGAGCATTTTGGGCAAATTAGGTCAATTTTGTTCCAGGATGCGACCCACACCAGTCGACTAACACCCAGGTACCCATTTTACTGATGGTTGAACATGGACAACAGGTGTAAGGAAACACGTCCGATGTTTCCACCCTTACCGGGAATCAAACTACGGACCCTCTGCGCCTGAAGCGAGAGCTTTACCTACCAGGCCACGGGCCACTACTGTTTCCCCTCTTCTCTCATTCTAGAATGCTCCCTCTGAAGGTGTTTGCTTGGACCTCTTCCTCTTTCCTGCAATACTGCAAGTTCCTGATGTGTTGATAGCAACACGAAAGACCTTACATTCAATTCCTCCCGTGGTTGTTTATATATATATATATATATATATATATATATATATATATATATATATATATATATATATATATATATATATATATATATATATATATATGCACTATCGACAAGTGCCCTTGACAACCAGTATCACAACAGGTCAAGTAATGACATTATCATCTCTGAAAAATTTAATTATTTAATATTTAACCTGTATCTTCTTCTTTATCTCTCCACCAACGATTAAGATGTTGACCAGTTTTGTGTGTGGAATCATAATGGTTGGCAGACAGCAGACTGTAGCTGCTGTCAGGGGAAAATTTTTGATTACAGCGAGAGACATAAATATGAAGGAAGACAGGTCCCTTCCAAGCCGTCTATAACCAACCCGTCACACTAGCACCTGTCCAACCCGTCACACTGCCACCTGTCCAACCCGTCACACTGCCACCTGTCCAACCCGTCACACTGCCACCTGTCCAACCCGTCACACTGCCACCTGTCCAACCCGTCACACTGCCACCTGTCCAACCCGTCACACTGCCACCTGTCTAACCCATTCTTAAAGCTACTTCAAGTTAGTATGAATAACATTTAACGATAATGTTTAACCTTTAATCCCTCACGATGGACTACTGTATGGCAGGTTGGTACTGTGTGGCAGGTTGGTACTGTATGGCAAGTTGGTACTGTGTGGCAGGTTGGTACTGTATGGCAGGTTGGTACTGTGTGGCAGGTTGGTACTGTATGGCAAGTTGGTACTGTGTGGCAGGTTGGTACTGTATGGCAGGTTGGTACTGTGTGGCAGGTTGGTACTGTATGGCAAGTTGGTACTGTGTGGCACGTTGGTACTGTATGGCAGGTTGGTAATATATATCAGGTTGGTAATATATGGCAGGTTGATAATATATGGCAGGTTGGTACTGTATGGCAGGTTGGTACTGTATGGCAGGTTGGTACTGTATGGCAGGTTGGTACTGTATGGCAGGTTGGTAATGTATGGCAGGTTGGTACTGTATGGCAGGTTGGTACTGTATGGCAGGTTGATAATATATGGCAGGTTGGTACTGTATGACAAGTTGGTAATATATGGCAGGTTGGTAATATATGGCAGGTTGATAATATATGGCAGGTTGGTACTGTATGGCAGGTTGGTACTGTATGGCAGGTTGGTACTGTATGGCAGGTTGGTACTGTGTGGCAGTTTGGTACTGTGTGGCAGGTTGGTACTGTATGGCAGGTTGGTACTGTATAGCAGGTTGGTAATATATGGCAGGTTGGTAATATATGGCAGGTTGATAATATATGGCAGGTTGGTACTGTATGGCAGGTTGGTACTGTATGGTAGGTTGGTACTGTATGGCAGGTTGGTACTGTATGGCAGGTTGGTACTGTATGGCAGGTTGGTACTGTATGGCAGGTTGGTACTGTATGGCAGGTTGGTACTGTATGGCAGGTTGGTACTGTATGGCAGGTTGGTACTGTATGGCAGGCTGGTACTCTCAATTTCGGTTATGGTCTATCACCTGCATAACAAGTAGTTTAAAATGTCATTTCATCAGTAGAGAACAATAATCTAGGTTAACCTCCCAGGTCACTTGTGTTACTAATGCAACATTAACCTCCCAGAACAGGTCACTTGTGCTGCTGATGCAACATTAACCTCCCAGAACAGGTCACTTGTGTTGCTGATGCAACTTTAACCTCCCAGAACAGGTCACTTGTGTTACTGATGCAACATTCACCTCCCAGAACAGGTCACTTGTGTTACTGATGCAACATTAACCTCCCAGAACAGGTCACTTGTGTTACTGATGCAACATCCACCTCCCAGAACAGGTCACTTGTGTTACTGATGCAACATCCACCTCCCAGAACAGGTCACTTGTGTTGCTGATGCAACATCCACCTCCCAGAACAGGTCACTTGTGTTACTGATGCAACATTCACCTCCCAGAACAGGTCACTTGTGTTGCTGATGCAACATTAACCTCCCAGAACAGGTCACTTGTGTTTCTGATGCAACATTAACCTCCCAGAACAGGTCACTTGTGTTGCTGATGCAACTTTAACCTCACAGAACAGGTCACTTGTGTTACTGATGCAACATCCACCTCCCAGAACAGGTCACTTGTGTTACTGATGCAACATTCCCCTCCCAGGTCACTTGTGTTACTGATGCAACATTAACCTCCCAGAACAGGTCACTTGTGTTACTGATGCAACATCAACCTCCCAGAACAGGTCACTTGTGTTACTGATGGAACATTCACCTCCTAGAACAGGTCACTTGTGTTACTGATGCAACATTCACCTCCCAGGTCACTTGTGTTACTGATGCAACATTAACCTTCCAGAACAGGTCACTTGTGTTACTGATGCAACATTCACCTCCCAGAACAGGTCACTCGTGTTACTGATGCAACATTCCCTCCCAGAACAGGTCACTTGTGTTACTGATGCAACATTAACATCCCAGAACAGGTCACATGTGTTACTGATGCAACATCCACCTCCCAGAACAGGTCACTTGTGTTACTGATGCAACATTCACCTCCCAGAACAGGTCACTTGTGTTGCTGATGCAACATTAACCTCCCAGAACAGTCACTTGTGTTCTGATGCAACTTAACCTCCCAGAACAGGTCACTTGTGTTACTGATGGAACATTCACCTCCTAGAACAGGTCACTTGTGTTACTGATGCAACATTCACCTCCCAGGTCACTTGTGTTACTGATGCAACATTAACCTCCCAGAACAGGTCACTTGTGTTACTGATGCAACATTCACCTCGCAGAACAGGTCACTCGTGTTACTGATGCAACATTCACCTCCCAGAACAGGTCACTTGTGTTACTGATGCAACATTAACCTCCCAGAACAGGTCACTTGTGTTACTGATGCAACATTAACCTCCCAGAACAGGTCACTTGTGTTACTGATGCAACATTCACCTCCCAGAACAGGTCACTTGTGTTACTGATGCAACATTCACCTCCCAGAACAGGTCACTTGTGTTACTGATGCAACATTCACCTCCCAGAACAGGTCACTTGTGTTGCTGATGCAACATTAACCTCCAGAACAGGTCACTTGTGTTCTGATGCAACATTAACCTCCAGAACAGGTCACTTGTGTTACTGATGCAACATTAACTCCAGAACAGGTCACTTGTGTTACTGATGCAACATTACACCTCCAGAACAGGTCACTTGTGTTACTGATGCAACATTAACCTCCCAGAACAGGTCACATGTGTTACTGATGAACATTAACCTCCCAGAACAGGTCACTTGTGTTACTGATGCAACATTACCTCCAGAACAGGTCACTTGTGTTACTGATGCAACTTAACCTCCCAGAACAGGTCACTTGTGTTACTGATGCAACATTCACCTCCCAGAACAGGTCACTTGTGTTACTGATGCAACATTCACCTCCCAGAACAGGTCACTTGTGTTACTGATGAACATTACCTCCAGAACAGGTCACTTGTGTTGCTGATGCAACATTAACCTCCCAGAACAGGTCACTTGTGTTCTGATGCAACATTACCTCCCAGAACAGGTCACTTGTGTTGCTGATGCAACATTACCTCCCAGAACAGGTCACTTGTGTTACTGATGCAACATCACCTCCAGAACAGGTCACTGTGTTACTGATGCAACATTCACCTCCCAGAACAGGTCACTTGTGTTACTGATGCAACATTAACCTCCCAGAACAGGTCACTGTGTTGTGCAACTTAACCTCAGAACAGGTCACTTGTGTTACTGATGCAACATTACCTCCCAGAACAGGTCACTTGTGTTCTGATGCAACATTAACCTCCCAGAACAGGTCACTTGTGTTACTGATGCCATTACCTCCAGAACAGGTCACTTGTGTTGATGCAACATTACCCCCAGAACAGGTCACTTGTGTTCTGATGCAACTTAACCTCCAGAACAGGTCACTTGTGTTACTGATGCAACATTCACCTCCCAGAACAGGTCACTTGTGTTACTGATGCAACATTCACCTCCCAGAACAGGTCACTTGTGTTACTGTGAACATAACAGCAACTAATGATATTATGATGCACATTAACTCCCAGAACAGGTCACTGTGTGTACATACTGAGATGCAACATTACCTCACCTCCCAGAACATGAGAACCTCCAGACATCTGTGTTACTGATGCAACATTCCTCCCAGAACGGTCACTGTTTCTGATGAACATTCCTGACAGGTCACTGTAGTACTGATGCAACATTAACCTCCCAGAACAGGTCCTGTGTTACTGATGCAACATTACCTCCCAGAACAGGTCACTTGTGTACTACTGATGCAACATACCTCCAGCAGCTTTAAATCATCCTCAGAGTCACTGACTGTCAACATTAACCTCCAGAAAGGTACGTTACTGATAACATTACTAGAACAGGCACGGTTACGATGAACATTACTAAGTCACTGTGAAGTTACTGATGTGGCAAATTACTCAGAAAGTCACGTGTTCTGAGAACTCCTCAAGTTGTGGATCAACATGTGTTACTGTCTTCTGGGCACTTTACTGATAATTACTCAGACAGTACGTGAATTATATGATTCACTGGTCATGGGCTATAACTTCGACTATCGTTGCATACGGAATGTTGTGAGTGGTGGCTTAGGATGAATGTGTGGCTTCAGGTGTGGTGGGGCTAGTAGAGAGTAGTGGTGGCTTCAGGTGGTGGTGGGATGGAGAGAGAGTGGTGGCTTCAGGTGTGTGGTGGGCTAGTAGAGAGTAGTGGTGGCTTCAGGTGTGTGGTGAGGGTAGGAGAGAGTAGTGGTGGCTTCAGGTGTTGGTGGGGCTGTAGGAGTAGTGGTGGCTTCAGGTGTGTGGCAGGGTAGGAGAGTAGTTGTGGCTTCAGGTGTGTGGTGGGGCTAGGAGAGAGTAGTGGTGGCTTCAGGTGTGTGGTGGGGGTAGGAGAGAGTAGTGGTGGCTTCAGGTGTGTGGTGGGGCTAGTAGAGAGTAGTGGTGGCTTCAGGTGTGTGGTGGGGTAGGAGAGAGTAGTGGTGGCTTCAGGTGTATGGTGGTGGCTTCAGGAGTGTGGTGGTGGCTTCAGGTGTGTGGTGGGGGTAGGAGAGAGTTGTGGTGGTTCAGGTGTGTGGTGGGGTAGGAGAGTAGTGGTGGCTTCAGGTGTGTGGTAGGGGTAGGAGAGAGTAGTGGTGGCTCTCAGGTGTGTGGTGGTGGGGCTAGTGTGAGAGAGTAGTGGTGGCTTCAGGTGTGTGGTGGGGTAGGAGAGAGTTGTGGTGGCTTCAGGGTCTATAGGATGGCTTCGTGTTTCAGTGAGGTAGTGGTGGCTTCAGGTGTGTGGTGGGGGTAGGAGAGAGGAGTCACCACTCGCTGTCACCGCCAGTAATAATAAACTGAAGAATTATAAAATGATGGATTTAGTTTTTATCCTTTGGAACCATAAAGCATACTAGGATGATATTAAATATGCAATGACTGGATCATGTTAACACTGTGACGAGACGAGCATACTGATACTCCTGTACAACACCCAGACTGCTCTTCTCCCAGACACTGACATGACCTCCTCTCCCAGACACTGACACGACCTCCTCTCCCAGACACTGACACGACCTCCTCTCCCAGACACTGACACCACCCTAAGGATAAATTTCAAACACTGTATGAATCTTAAAAAATAAAAAACTTCTTTAAAGATTTGTTTAAATATTTTTTCTTAAAAAAATCTATTAAAAAATCTTTTTGATCCGGTAAAGAGTCTCTCCTGTTATTCCTGCCTGAATACTCATTTTGCTGTCACACTGACGAAGGTCTGCAGTAGTGTGTAAAACAGGATTTACCGAGGTTTCTTAATTATTAGCTGCTCATGTGTTCCACCACCCTCCTCATCTTCTATTTTTTTTTCTGTCGATTGTGGATACTTTACTAATCCCGAGGTTTCAATACTCAGACATTTGTTCTTTACAGTTTCTGGAAGGTCCACTATTTCCAACGAGTTTTTTTATTCTCTCTCCTTGCTAAGAGAACACAGTACCTCTGCTCCTTGCTAAGAGTACACAGTACCTCTGCTCCTTGCTAAGAGTACACAGTGCCTCTGCTCCTTGCTAAGAGTACACAGTGCCTCTGCTCCTTGCTAAGAGTACACATTGCCTCTGCTCCATGCTAGGAGTACATAGTGTCTCTGCTACTCGCTAGCGGTTCACGCAGTGCCTCTGCTACTCGCTAGTGGTTCACGCAGTGCCTCTGCTACTCGCTATTGGTTCACGCAGTGCCTCTGCTACTCGCTAGTGGTTTACACAGTGCCTCTGCTCCATGCTAGGAGTACACTGTTACAAAATGACACGATATCTATTAACAATAGATATCTCCAGTGAACACTAGAAAGGATAGCCCTTCTAGCATCCAGCCTGTTACTGGGCTTTTGCAACAAAGTCAGTATCCTGGTTCAGTTATCCGACATATTATATAGCTGAAGAGGATTGCAACTGATTGGGTACTAACCAAACAGATATATTTAAAAGGTTTATTATCAAAGTGAGAAAATCTAGGGTAGCAAAGTAAATCAAATATAAAGATATTAATTAAGATATCAATTAGGTTAATTAGGAGGGTAGCTCCTACACTGCTCTCATATACAATAAGTCTGTGCTGAGGGCACATATATATAAATGACTCAGAGGTACCATCAGGTACAATGTCCGTAATAACAATAATATATACAAATAAGAATAAATGTGTGTATGAGTGTGCTCTCGGTAACTTTAAGACTCGACTCAACCAGTGTACGACAGAACAACTTCTCATAAGCTAGCTGTACTAAACTGACAATCTGAACAGCGGGATTGTACAGTAAAATGACCACTTCGCCGAACAGCAATATAACAGGCAACAGCAACACAGCGTCAGGAACAAGGAGATAGAAAAACGACCCTAACTGGGGACCATCAGTAGATCCTCCAAAACAGTCCCAAAACTCCCTTTCTACTGAAACTAGGTTCAGCATAAACAATCCAAACTGTGGCGGTGCACAGATGCCTTATCGAAGTAGGTCCAGAGCTATAGCTTGAGACCTGAGTTTTATCAGAGTGTCAAGGTGACACACAACCCAGAACAACGTCGAATAATCACTGTCTAGTCTATTCTCTGTGAACAGAGTTACACAGAGTTCTGAGAAGTATGCTTCGCCTCACCCACGAATGCATACTCTACCCAACAGAGTCTAATGTCGAGAAAACAAGTAGAAATAGAGTGAGGTGTTGACTCGACGAGGGCAGCAGGCCAGAGAGAGAGAGGAAAAAGGAACAACCACCCAGCTCAGGTGTGTTCAGAGACTGACTCCTCCCAGCAACTAGACGCCGGCAGCATAACAGTAGTTTGCCAACACCATGGCAGTTACTACACACTCAACAAAATAATATATTACATCCTACCTAATATATATAGCTAAGTTAAATAATAGTCTAATAATAATATAAAGCAAAATATTAACGATTTAGCTATTATCGAGAATATTCGCAATATAAAATTATAGAAAATGGAAATATACATTATATACATTGAGGCCCAGTTCAAGGGGCGCAATATACACAGTGTCTCTGCTACTCGCTAGCGGTTACGCAGTGCCTCTGCTACTCGCTAGTGGTTCACGCAGTGCCTCTGCTACTCGCTAGTGGTTTACACAGTGCTTCTGCTACTCGCTAGTGGTTCACACAATGCCTCTGATACTTGCTAGTGGTTCACACAGTGCCTCTGCTACTCACTAGCGGTTCACACAGTGCCTCTACTACTCACTAGTGGTTCACACAATGCCTCTAATACTTGCTACTGGTTCACACAGTGGCTCTGCTACTCGCTAGTGGTTCACACAGTGCCTCTGATACTTGCTAGTGGTTCACACAGTGCCTTTGCTACTCGCTAGTGGTTCAAACAATGCCTCTGATACTTGCTAGTGGTTCACACAGTGCCTCTGCTACTCGCTAGTGGTCCACATAGTGCCTCTGCTACTCGCTAGTGGTCCACATAGTGCCTCTGCTACTCGCTAGTGGTCCACATAGTGCCTCTGCTACTCGCTAGTGGGAAACATAGTGCCTCTGCTACTCGCTAGTGGTCCACATAGTGCCTCTGCTACTCGCTAGTGGTCCACACAGTGCCTCTGTTACTCGCTAGTGGTTTACATAGTGCCTCTGCTACTCGCTAGTGGTCCACATAGTGCCTCTGCTACTCACTAGTGGTCCACATAGTGCCTCCATTCTCTTTTTCAAGACTAAAATGTCGTAGTGTTATTTTTAATTTAGTTCGTTGGGATCAGTTCATTTACCAACTTACTCACGTCTTACTCTCCTGTGGCACTACATACTTTACAATGATTATAGTTCTACCAATGTTACAACTGTTGTTGTACTGTAAATAATACAGTTATTTTATTGTGAAGAAAAATACGTAATTTGAAGAACAATGTTTTAAGGCCCCGGTGGCCTGGTGGCTAAATCTCTCGCTTCACACACGGAGGGGCCGGGTTCAATTCCCGGCGGGGTGGAAACATTTCGACATGTTTCCTTACATCTGTTGTCATGTTCACCTAACAGCAAATAGGTACCTGGGTGTTAGTCGACTGGTGTGGGTCGCATCCTGGTGGACAAGATTGAGGACCCCAATGGAAATAAGACAGACAGTCCTCGATGACGCACTGACTTTCTTGGGTTATCCTGGGTGGCTAACCCTCCGGGGTTAAAAATCCGAAGAAATTTTATCTTATCTTAATAACGTTACACTCTAGTAAAGGTTCATACAAGGAGAAACAGGTTATCCTGCACCTTGTATCTTATCTTCACTGTTGACGACGCTACGTTCCAGTAATGGCAGTGTAAACATTACGATGGTTACATCAGTGTTGACGATTGTAGCATTACAAGAGTTAAAAATGGCTGTAGCAGTGTACATGTTACAATGATTGTGGGATTCTGAAGGAGAGTTGCAAGTCACTGTTCCACTCCGAGTCCAGACGACATATTGCTTATCTCTAATTCTCTTGGTTTAGTTTCATCGTTAAAATGCGCTAAAAAAAAATTTTTTCATGGAAAAGATCTCTCATATATATATATATATATATATATATATATATATATATATATATATATATATATATATATATATATATATATATATATATATATATATATATATTACAATTACAATTACATTACATTTACACTACATTGATGAATCCCTCAGGGTTTATGAAAAAAGTTAACAGGGCCTTTAAACTTAACAAGAGTCATTAAGAGACTGTCTAGAAAGTGCGGAAGATATAGACGTACATTTCTTTGCGAAATGGCAGGTAATGTACGTAATGTACAGAGTGATGGGGGGGGGGGGCAGGAGCACCTGCACATAAGTGGAATTATCAAAGAGATGTGAGAGCTAGAGCCTCAGGTGACAGAGTCATCTCAGACTGATGATGATTCTTGAAGAGGAAAGCCAAACACTTTCGTTCTGTTGAACATTGTATAACCCATGCAGTCACTGAGGCAACCCATGCAGTCACTGAGGCAACCCATGCAGTCACTGAGGCAACCCATGCAGTCACTGAGGCAACCCATGCAGTCACTGAGGCAACCCATGCAGTCACTGAGGCTAATTACGTACAGCGAGAACAACAACCTTCACCTCACCATTTGCTCGTTCGTTTCTCGGGACACTAACCTGACCCGGGCAGCAACAGGTCTCCAAATCCTTGTGCTGCTGGAGGAGTGGAGATAAACTCCTGTGTCTTTTGGACCATAAGGTTGAGAGAACCAAGGCAAGCAAAGCGCATATAGAATCTGAGTAGTGAGCAGTGACTGGAGCTGTGCAGTAAACACAGATAATTTATTTGGTAATTGCACACAGTAAAAGTCCTCACCGGTAATCACAGCAAGATCAACACCTCTTTGACCCGTCATTGATGGCCCTTTTCCTTGAAGCATGAACAAAAATCACGTTCAAATAAATAAGAGAAGGTAAACACCGGGGTTCGGCACACAGGGGCCTCATGCAGTGCCTACGAAGAAGCATCTCAGGCACCATCAAAGGAAGTCAGGGAGAGAAGCCAACCTTCCTGGATCTTAGACAGCTCGAGGCCACAAGCCCAGAGAGCAGCTCGCATCTGAACCCCAATACAGGAGTCTCCGTTACACGATAAACGAAGAGTTTTTCTCTTCTCTCTGCCCTTCTCTCTCTCGCTCACCAGTGAATGAGGTCGTGATGTGACCTTATGTTTGCAGTCATCATTGTTCTGTGGATGATCTTATTACTTTCGTCAGCACGAGGCGAGGAGGTGACCTGGCGTGTCATTATGTGACCAGGTGTTAGTGGGCAGTATGTGACCAGGTGTTAGTGGGCAGTATGGGTCGGAAAGTGATCTTGGATTGGTAAGTAGCCTAATGCTTAGGTAAGACAGTGGCTTAAGGTACAGATAAGCAAGGTAAGGAAAGTGACCTTGTTTTACGGATCAGAAAGAGTTGCAAAGTGACCATATACAACGCAGGTCAGCCAGGGTCAAGGAGTGACCTTATGGTCAGCGTGTTGAGGCTGAGGGATCTAGAATACCAGGAAATATGCCAGCCTCCATGCACATCACCCCAGCCTCCCTGTACCTCACCCCAGCCTCCCTGTACTTCACCCCAGCCTCCCTGTACCTCACCCCAGCCTCCATGCACATCACCCCAGCCTCCCTGTACCTCACCCCAGCCTCCATGCACATCACCCCAGCCTCCCTGTACCTCACCCCAGCCTCCATGCACATCACCCCAGCCTCCCTGTACCTCACCCCAGCATCCCTGCACCTCACCCCAGCTTCCTTGCACCTCATCCCAGCCACCCTGCACCTCACCCCAGCATCCCTGCACCTCACCCCAGCATCCATGCACCTCACCCCAGCTTCCTTGCACCTCACCCCAGCCTCCCTGCACCTCACCCCAGCCTCCCTGCACCTCACCCCAGCCTCCCACTGTTTCAGAACCTCCCGGCTGACAGTAATGCCGTATAATTCAACCTTGCAGTAATATAACGAAAACATTTACTTGTTTATGAAGAAAATATATTACATAGTCGAGGTTATTTAAACTATAAAATATTACAGAAAAAAAAATAAAAAAAAATTACGAGAAAACGAGAACTTTTGAACTCAGAGCAGCTAAAAGTTCAAACTCAGTTTCATGAACTTTTATTATTAATAATAATAAAGCGACTGGTGTAATTTTTATAGGCAATAAGAAAGTTCAGGTTGACAAATCACTGTTTAGAATTTACCATAGGATTTTTTCCCTTCAAATACTCTTGTAGAAATTCGTTTCTTAAGTATCAAGTGAACGACCATGACCACGCTGGTCTTGACGCAACTTTTATTGGTAACTTTACTGATTATTATTATTATTATTATTATTATTATTATTATTATTATTATTATTATTATTATTTCCAAGTTAGCATTAAATTTACCAGACGACTGAGAGTTGGTTATCATGATAAATATATTGAGTTATTCTCTCATGTTCCCTCTTTATTACTTGCTATTGAGTTCGCTCATGTTCCCTCTTTATTAGTGCCAACCTAGAGGCTCCATGCACTGGCTCTTCCCTGCCAACATTCTTCACACTTGCCTGCCATCATGTGGGTAAAGAACTGCCATCATGTGGGTAAAGAACTGCCATCATATGGGTAAAGAACTGCCATCATGTGGGTAAAGAACTGCCATCATGTGGGTAAAGAACTGCCATCATGTGGGTAAAGATCTGCCATCATATGGGTAAAGAACTGCCATCATGTGGGTAAAGAACTGCCATCATATGGGTAAAGAACTGCCATCATGTGGGTAAAGAACTGCCATCATGTGGGTAAAGAACTGCCATCATGTGGGTAAAGAACTGCCATCATATGGGTAAAGAACTGCCATCATATGGGTAAAGAACTGCCATCATGTGGGTAAAGAACTGCCATCATGTGGGTAAAGAACTGCCATCATGTGGGTAAAGAACTGCCATCATGTGGGTAAAGAACTGCCATCATGTGGGTAAAGAACTGCCATCATATGGGTAAAGAACTGCCATCATATGGGTAAAGAACTGCCATCATGTGGGTAAAGAACTGCCATCATGTGGGTAAAGAACTGCCATCATGTGGGTAAAGAACAAGTATCAGGTAGTTCCACGTTGTTCCCTCTGTCAACAACATCAGCCCCACATCCTCTTTTATCAAAATACAAAGTGCACAATACCGCGGCTGTCACACAACACAACATATAACGTCCGTAACGTAGTTATTCTATGTGACGGTTATATTTGTATCCTTTTTTCTTGTAACATGTACTTGTAGTAAATAAAGATATTATTATTATTATTATTATTATTATTATTATAAGTTAGGGATTAATTAAATCATTAAGACAGAAAGTAAATAGTGTGTGGGATGCGACCCTTCTAACAAGCTTCCAGCGAGGTGAAGATGACAGAACAAGACGGCGGGGGAGCATGAGGCTCCAGTGACGCGAAGATGATAGAAATGTCGGGGAACACGAGGCTCCACAATCTCAAGTGGAACACCAGGGTGCTTCAGCATCAACAATGAGCACTCTTGTCTTTAACCAAAACAGTGACAATTGCAACACCAGGAAAATGTCACTGGGGCGCGCGCGCGCGCACGAGGGCACAACTGAACGTTAAGTCACGAACGCGTCACAGGGATGTCAGGAAGTATTTTTTTTCCAGCCTCAGGGTAGTCAGGAAGTGGAATGACTTGGATAAAGTGAAGGCAGACATCATACACACTTCTAAGATCAGGTATGACACGACCCACTAGACTACGAGAGAGCAAACATGGTAGATTAACAGAAAGTGTCGAAAGCTGAGATTCGACCCTGCAGTCACAGATAGGTGACTGCACACTATTATCATTATCATTTTTAATCTGTTTAACCCCACACAGGTTATTCACACTTCTTTTTTAACATGAACCCTTCCGTTTTCCACACGGGTAGGGTGATCCAAAGGAAGCACATTCATCATCGTTCATTCAATAGCCGTCTTGCCATATGTGTGTGGGTATCAGAATTCAAGTGTTTGTATGAAGTGTAATATTCGCACCCATCCTTCTTAAAGCAGGCACTATGTCCAGCCTTCAGGACTCTAGTCAAGGTGCATTTTCAGGAATATTAATAATTATAATAAAAATAATTGTTTGGAGAAAGATGGTGTAGTGAGAGTATAGAAGATGAGGGGGGTTGAATAGACATGGGGTAGAAGCATGTCGATATAGAAGGGCGGGTGCGGGAGGGAAGAGTGATTGGTGGAATGAGAGAAAAATTTAGCATATGGAAGGTTTTTACAAAGCAAAAGTTATATAAAAAGAGTGGAGTATATTGTGAGTAAAAGAGAGGTTAAGAGAGTGGTGAAGGAATGTGAAAGGAAAGCAAATGAGAGAGTGATTTATAAATTGAGAAAGTCTAAGGAATGAAGGGAGTTAACAATTAAAACAGAAGAGGAGAGTTATTAGACGGGGAACTCGAGGCAATGGGAAAATTGAAGGAATATTTTGAGCTGTTAAATTTTGAAGAAAGGTAGGAAGCGATGTCTTACATTGGGCAGGGAGGTATAACATCTTGTAGGAGGAAGAACCAGATGTGAGTGTGGGGGAGAAGTGGGTGAGGCTGTGGGTAAAATGAAAGGGGACAAAGGAGTTGGGATTAATGGGATCAAGACCGAAATATTAAAAGCAGGGGGGGGGTGATATAATTTTGGAGTGGTTGGTGCTTTAATTTAATAAATATATGGAAGAGGGGATGGTACCTAGGGAATGACAGTTCCTTTGTATAAAGGAAAAGAGTATACCATGTATAGTGTATGGTAGTCATTACTGAAAGAATTAAGGGCAAGACGGAGAGCAGGATCGTAGATGAACAAGGCTTTAGGAAGGGCAGGGGGTGTGTAGACCAGGTGATAACAGTGAAGTATATAAGTGAACACAGTATTTAGATAAAGATAAGGTAGTTTTCGTTGCATTTATGAATTTAGGAAAGTCATACAATAGGGTGGATAGGCGAGCAATATGGCTGTCCTGCATTACAGATGATCTTGCAATAGGGAATTATCCGACACGGATTTACAAAAACACAACACGGAATTACCTACAGTGCCACACACAGTTACCTGCACTACAACTCGGATATAAAGACAGGTAATGCAGTACATGCCCTTATTTTTAGAACACGTTTTGCCAGAGAAGCAAATTGTGCAAAATGTATTTTGGCGGTGTTTTACGCAAATTTGCATCGGGCCTGAGGCAACCCCTGGTATGACCCCAGCCACATGCAACCCCTGGTGCGACCCCAGCCACATGCAACCCCTGGTGCGACCCCAGCCACATGCAACCCCTGGTGCGACCTCAGCCACATGCAACCCCGGGTGCGACCCCAGCCACATGCAACCCCGGGTGCGACCCCAGCCACATACAACCCCTGGTGCGACCCCAGCCACATGCAACCCCTGGTGCGACCCCAGCCACATACAACCCCTGGTGCGACCCCAGCCACATGCAACCCCTGGTGCGACCCCAGCCACATACAACCCCTGGTGCGACCCCAGCCACATGCAACCCCTGGTGCGACCCCAGCCACATGCAACCCCTGGTGCGACCCCAGCCACATGCAACCCCTGGTGCGACCCCAGCCACATACAACCCCTGGTGCAACCCCAGCCACATGCAACCCCTGGTGCGACCCCAGCCACATGCAACCCCTGGTGCGACCCCAGCCACATGCAACCCCGGTGCGACCCCAGCCACATACAACCCTGGTGCGACCCCAGCCACATGCAACCCCTGGTGCGACCCCAGCCACATACAACCCCTGGTGCGACCCCAGCCACATACAACCCCTGGTGCGACCCCAGCCACATGCAACCCCTGGTGCGACCCCAGCCACATGCAACCCCTGGTGCGACCCCAGCCACATGCAACCCCTGGTGCGACCCCAGCCACATGCAACCCCTGGTGCGACCCCAGCCACATGCAACCCCTGGTGCGACCCCAGCCACAACACAACATGCACTTACCTGCAGAACTTGGTTTTAAATAGTGATTTAATCTCTTCCAGTTGCTGGTCTAGTTCTTCTCCTCGGTACTAAAAATGTGAGATTTTTTACGAATTCATGGAGTAGCGATGCTGCCTGGCTACGAGTTGCAGGCATATCACGTCATGAATGTTTACAGAGTCAATAAACACGAATTCATTGCCTTCCCTTGACCTTAACTAACACGTTGGTGAAAGAAAAACATCCCAACAGCAGCTCTAAGAGCATTCAAGTGAAAATGTAAACAACATTCACTTTTACCTGACCCTGATCTACAGTGTTGGGGCGAGAACAAACAGCGACGGAACCAACACTTATAGCGTCAGGGAAACACCGCGCGGGAAACATCGCGTGTGGTCAACGAGATGGGAGTATCAGTGTTTTGTTTGTCAGGATAGAGGAAAGTGTCTCCTGATGGGGGTGCGAGTGTCAGTCATAAGTTCAGTGACTGTGAAGCTGCAGTGCTGGATACCAACGGATAAGCTCCGCTGGCTTAAGCTCTCGCTGGCTTGCTACTGTTGGGCTTTTCGCTGTTATAAAAAAAATAGCTAGTGACAACTTTAGTGTTCTTGTCGTGGCTCAGTAGCAAAGAAAAACACGTGAACGGTGGATAATACAGAACACAGCCAAACTTCATTGAATATTTACGAGGAAAGATTCCACGACCTTCATCTAACACGTTGAAGTTTACGTGAAGTACTGTAAGTACGGGTAGTCGAGGCAGTGCCAGGCTTGAAGCTGCTGTGCCATTCGTGTATCTGTTACAACACTGTTAGACTTAAAGCTGCTGGGACAGTGCTAAGCCTGCAGCTGCTGGGACAGTGTCGCAAATCTGCTGCTCCGACAGTGTCATAGAGCTGCTGGGAATAAGCCATACATGAAGTTGCTAAGTCAGATTCTCACCATCTCATAAGACTAATTGTCACCATTAAAAGCCCAGTGGAAATGAGTCAACTAGTCTTGACTTTTTTTTTCCCCCGTTATCTTATATAGTAACATACGTAAATTACCTAAGACAATTATTGTCCAAAATTTGTGTAAACTTGTACTTAAATTTACTAATCGATTATTTCAGAATCCGCGAATAAATTAATTTACCGTTACAAAGACTTCGATTATGTTAAACATTTCATTAACTTTAACCACTGAAATTCTGTTACGGCGAGTACTGGCAGAATCTTGTTCACAAGCATTTTATTAACAGACTATAATATATATATATATATACATATATATATATTATATATATATATATATATATATATATATATATATATATATATATATATATATATATATATATATATATATATATATATATATATATATATATATATATATTATGGGGTCCACCTCTGGTGTAAATTGTGGGTCCCATAGCCTCGGAGAAGTGGATAAAAAGCTTCAAGGAAGAATATTTAGATGTCTTTCTGAAGCCATTTGAATATTCAACTTCCCTACCACCCCATCTTTTATTAAATATATATAAAATTTATTTCAAGATACAATACATTGTCAAAATACATTAAGAAGAATACGATAGTGAGTAAAACAACATAGATGACAACTCAGAGCTACATGTAAAATACTTCGTCCAGCTCCCCGGTAGTGGGCCGCGTGCCCAGAATACTGCAGGCATTTCCCCTCTGGATCGCAACACTGAGTCTCTGAAAGAGGAAGCTGGTCGCCCTATGGTCTTTGGTTTCTATGATGAGTTTTCCACCCAGCTCCTTGAGAAACTTTAGAGCACACTTGCCCCATGCTCCATGGGTCTCCGACCCTATTGGGATGAAGTTATAGCAAGAGGGAAGGTCTTCATATTTGCGGGTCTTCTGGGTCTCCCTGTGGCTGGCAGCTCCACCCCCTTCGGCTAAGGAGTGTGGCAGGTAGGTGTCTGCCAATGTGGCAGCACAGGTGTAGTCCCAAGCAATCTGCTTACCATCCTTCCAGGGTAGCATGGTGGCTCCATCAGGACGCTTTTGACTTCCATCAGATCTCTGCACTTGGGGTTCCCGTTGAGCTGGGCAACGGGCTGTGGCGAGGCTTCTCTTATGATGTCATTGACCTCCTCATGTCTAGCATACTTCCCTTCTGATGTGTGACACACGAGAACATGAAGTCAGAATTGATCAGCCGTCGCCCTGCCGCAAATACACCTATGTTCGGTGCGTATGGGAAGGCTAGGCGAAGCGCAACACCAATCCTAATGGCCTGTGGGTCGAGTCGAGTCCCCAGAGAGGAATTGGGAACAGCTAGAAGGAAATCTCCTGAGTGTTGTGCCTTCACCGCTAGGAGACGAGCTTTGTCCTTTCCTGAAGCGTTGGTGAGCATTGTGTTGGCAATTTTTTCCATGATCGGTTTGTCAAAGTGGGACTGTTTGTGCTCTTTGGGAGGAGCTGGTCTACTGAAGGAGTCTGCCAGGATGTCCCACTGCACTGCTGCTTCAATGAACTTGGGGTCTTGAGCTCCCACCACACCTCTCAAACGTTCAGGGACAATCCTCTTGACTAATCCACAGGAGGCCAAACACGATGACAGAAATGCAGGTAACGCTACCTGCCTTGTAAATTTCAACTTTTTTTTACACTTAATAAGTTTTAGACAGGATACGAGATGAACAAGGAGGCTTTAGAAAAGGTAGGGGGTGTGTAGACCAAGTGTTTACAGTGAAACATATAGGTGAACAATATTTAAATAAGGGTAAAGAGGTTTTTGTGGCATTTATGGATTTGGAAAAGGCGTATGATAGGATAGATAGGGGGGCAATGTGGCAGATGTTGCAGGTGTATGGAATAGGAGGTAGGTTACTGAAAGCAGTGAAGAGTTTTTATGAGGATAGTGAGGCTCAGGTTAGAGTGTGTAGGAGGGAGGGAGATTATTTCTCAGTAAAAGTAGGCTTTAGACAAGGATGTGTGATGTCACAATGGCTGTTCAATATATTTATAGATGGGGTTGTAAGAGAAGTGAATGCGAGGGTCTTGGCAAGAGGTGTGGGGTTAAAAGATAAAGAATCAAATACAAAGTGGGAGTTGTCACAGTTGCTTTTTGCTGATGACACTGTGCTTTTGGGAGATTCTAAAGAGAAGTTGCAGAGGTTGGTGGATGAATTTGGTAGGGTATGTAAAAGAAGAAAATTGAAAGTGAATATAGGAAAGAGTAAGGTGATGAGGATAACAAAAAGATTAGGTGACGAAAGATTGGATATCAGATTGGAGGGAGAGAGTATGGAGGAGGTGAATGTATTCAGATATTTAGGAGTGGACATGTCAGCAGATGGGTCTATGAAGGATGAGGTGAATCGTAGAATTGATGAGGGGAAAAGGGTGAGTGGTGCACTTCGGAGTCTGTGGAGACAAAGAACTTTGTTCATGGAAGTAAAGAGGGGAATGTATGAGAGTATAGTTATACCAACACTCTTATATGGGTGTGAAGCATGAGTGATGAATGTTGCAACGAGGAGAAGGCTGGAGGCAGTGGAGATGTCATGTCTGAGGTCAATGTGTGGTGTGAATATAATGCAGAGAATTCGGAGTTTGGAAATTAGGAGGAGGTGCGGGATTACCAAAACTATTATCCAGAGAGCTGAGGAGGGGTTGTTGAGGTGGTTCGGACATGTAGAGAGAATGGAACAAAATAGAATGACTTCGAGAGTGTATAAATCTGTAGTGGAGGGAAGGCGGGGTAGGGGTCGGCCTAGGAAAGGTTGGAGGGAGGGGGTAAAGGAGGTTTTGTGTGCGAGGGGCTTGGATTTCCAGCAAGCATGCGTGAGCGTATTTGATAGAAGTGAATGGAGACAAATGGTTTTTAATACTTGACGTGCTGTTGGAGTGTGAGCAAAGTAACATTTATGAAGGGATTCAGGGAAACCGGCAGGCCGGACTTGAGTCCTGGAGATGGGAAGTACAGTGTCTGCACTCTGAAGGAGGGGTGTTAATGTTGCAGTTTTATAACTGTAGTGTAAAGCACCCCTCTGGCAAGACAGTGATGGAGTGAATGATGATGAAAGTTTTTCTTTTTCGGGCCACCCTGCCTTGGTGGGAATCGGCCGATGTGTTAATAAAATAAAAATAATGAAACTACAATGGGATCTCCTCTAGGCCCAAAACCAGCTAGCTCAGTTTGACGTTATGAAAAAAAATTGGCTAGATACACACAGGTTTATATATGGCTATAGGAATTACATATTCTCTAAACACAAAACCGTGATAATTATTATTATTATTAAACATGAAGCGCTAAAACAAAACCGTGAAGCTCTTTTCAGGTGCTTTCCCTTCCATGGTTCAAGGCTCATTACCACCCATTCCCCAAGTGATGCATGACGCCTAAGGGCTTATTATTATCATAATCAAACAGCAAGCGCTAAACCCACAAGGGTCATACAGCGCTGCTAAGTGTCCGGGGCCCGAGACTGTTCAACTGCCTCTCAGCATACATAAGGGGATTACCAATGGACCCTTGGCTGTCTTCAAGAAGGCACTGGACAGGCACCTAAAGTCAGTACCTGACCAACCAAGCTGTGGTTCGTCAGTTTGCGTGCGGTCAGCAGTAACAGCCTGGTTGGTAAGACCCTGATCCACCACGAGGCCTGGTCTCAGACCCCCAATACCCTCTCCAGGTATTCCACATGAGCATAGCATTTCATAGAGTTCAAATATTTTTTTTTTTTTATAAAGGGAACTGACGTTTTGTAAGGGTTAAGACCTGTTAGGCCGGGTCAGCGCAAGTCAGGTCAACGCAAGGCAGTTACTCGCATCTCCGTTGGAAATTGTTCAGAGATGCTGCCTAAGATTTTACCTGCCAGTGTGCGATTTATTAGCGGTAATAACAGGGAATTTGTACTCTTGGGATTGGTGTCCAAGAGTCATATGTCTGGGGAGGTGGAGTCGTGGTGGCCTGACTATGTCTGGGGAGGTGGAGTCGTGGTGGCCTGACTATGTCTGGGGAGGTGGAGTCGTGGTGGCCTGACTATGTCTGGGAGGTGGAGTCGTGGTGGCCTGACTATGTCTGGGAGGTGGAGTCGTGGTGGCCTGACTATGTCTGGGGAGGTGGAGTCGTGGTGGCCTGACTATGTCTGGGGAGGTGGAGTCGTGGTGGCCTGACTATGTCTGGGGAGGTGGAGTCGTGGTGGCCTGACTATGTCTGGGGAGGTGGAGTCGTGGTGGCCTGACTATGTCTGGGGAGGTGGAGTCGTGGTGGCCTGACTATGTCTGGGGAGGTGGAGTCGTGGTGGCCTGACTATATCTGGGGAGGTGGAGTCGTGGTGGCCTGACTATGTCTGGGGAGGTGGAGTCGTGGTGGCCTGACTCAAGTGTTTACCTTGTGGCCAATGTGTTTCACTCAGTAATGTCTTCTGGAACGTTTCGCTTTGTATAGAGCTTTATCAAATTGTGGGTTGATAAAGATGTACACAGAGCGAAACATCATCCTAATAAAAGGTTGTTCTGAAACTTGTGTCCTGTCTTCGCTTGCAGCTAATACAACTGCACGAGCAGGTATGCACACACATAATGCGAGGCCTTCTTACGCCCGCTCTTATGAATAAGAAAAAAAATAATTTTACCCAAGACCCTAAATGTAGGCAACTAGATGTGATCATACCTGTCCAGGAGCGACCGTGTCGGTGTTAGTGAACATAACTGAATATACATGATACTCTGTGTAGTTTTTAACTGCCTTGTAAGAGATTTGGTAAGAAGCTATTTAGGAGATACTTTGTTACCTTCTTAGCATTATTACGTAGGGTCGGAGTTGCAGGGAATGAGAAAAAGTTTCTTTCATTGCTTTAAAGTTTCCAGTAAATTTTTAAACAAAACGAAAAAAAGAACGATGAATGAGTGGATGTTTGCTGAAATAATATAAGACCTGCACACAGGATGTCCGCCCACCAAGGCTGCCCACTGAGGTCAGCCTCAGTGGGCAATACTGCTTTTATTTACTCTGACTCAATCATCGCTGAGACAAATGCAGTGTAATGAGATCCTTTATTGATGACGTTTCGCCCACGGAGTGGACTCTTTCAAGTCATTTTATGTCATTGTTCTCTATTGTTTTACATGATGCCAGCATTTGTCTAAAATATTAAATTTAGGTCAGCAAATGACTAATATTGTTGAGAGCATTGTTGTTGTCGTTGTTCGCATTTCACGGCGCTCAGCCACGGACACCAAGATGCTAACTAGTGGAAGTATGTATACATAGTTCTCAGCCACGGACACCAATATGCTAACTAGTGGAAGTATGTATACATAGTTCTCAACCACGGACACCAAGATGCTAACTAGTGGAAGCATGTATACATAGTTCTCAACCACGGACACCAAGATGCTAACTAGTGGAAGCATGTATACATAGTTCTCAACCACGGACACCAAGATGCTAACTAGTGGAAGCATGTATACATAGTTCTCAGCCACGGACACCAAGATGTTAACTAGTGGAAGCATGTATACATAGTTCTCAACCACGGACACCAAGATGCTAACTAGTGGAAGCATGTATACATAGTTCTCAACCACGGACACCAAGATGTTAACAAGTGGAAGCATGTATACATAGTTCTCAACCACGGACATTAAGATGCTAACTAGTGGAAGCATGTATACATAGTTCTCAACCACGGACACCAAGATGTTAACTAGTGGAAGCATGTATACATAGTTCTCAACCACGGACACCAAGATGTTAACTAGTGGAAGCATGTATACATAGTCCTCAACCACGGACACCAAGATGTTAACTAGTGGAAGCATGTATACATAGTTCTCAACCACGGACACCAAGATGTTAACTAGTGGAAGCATGTATACATAGTTCTCAACCACGGACACCAAGATGTTAACTAGTGGAAGCATGTATACATAGTTCTCAACCACGGACACCAAGATGTTAACTAGTGGAAGCATGTATACATAGTTCTCAACCACGGACACCAAGATGCTAACTAGTGGAAGCATGTATACATAGTTCTCAAACACGGACACCAAGATGTTAACTAGTGGAAGCATGTATACATAGTTCTCAACCACGGACACCAAGATGTTAACTAGTGGAAGCATGTATACATAGTTCTCAACCACGGACACCAAGATGTTAACTAGTGGAAGCATGTATACATAGTTCTCAACCACGGACACCAAGATGTTAACTAGTGGAAGCATGTATACATAGTTCTCAACCACGGACACCAAGATGTTAACTAGTGGAAGCATGTATACATAGTTCTCAACCACGGACACCAAGATGCTAACTAGTGGAAGCATGTATACATAGTTCTCAACCACGGACACCAAGATGCTAACTAGTGGAAGCATGTATACATAGTTCTCAACCACGGACACCAAGATGCTAACTAGTGGAAGCATATATACATAGTTCTCAGCCACGGACACCAAGATGCTAACTAGTGGAAGCATGTATACATAGTTCTCAGCCACGGACACCAAGATGTTAACTAGTGGAAGCATGTATACATAGTTCTCAACCACGGACACCAAGATGTTAACTAGTGGAAGCATGTATACATAGTTCTCAACCACGGACACCAAGATGCTAACTAGTGGAAGCATGTATACATAGTTCTCAACCACGGACACCAAGATGTTAACTAGTGGAAGCATGTATACATAGTTCTCAACCACGGACACCAAGATGCTAACTAGTGGAAGCATGTATACATAGTTCTCAAACACGGACACCAAGATGTTAACTAGTGGAAGCATGTATACATAGTTCTCAACCACGGACACCAAGATGCTAACTAGTGGAAGCATGTATACATAGTTCTCAACCACGGACACCAAGATGCTAACTAGTGGAAGCATGTATACATAGTTCTCAGCCACGGACACCAAGATGCTAACTAGTGGAAGCATGTATACATAGTTCTCAGCCACGGACACCAAGATGTTAACTAGTGGAAGCATGTATACATAGTTCTCAACCACGGACACCAAGATGCTAACTAGTGGAAACATGTATACATAGTTCTCAACCACGGACACCAAGATGTTAACTAGTGGAAGCATGTATACAGTTCTCAACCACGGACAAACGAACACTAAGGATTTATCTAATAGACACATGTACTTCAGAACGGACAGTATGCCATCAGCTGCAATTCCTCAAAAAATAAATAACCTATAAATAGGAAATAATTCTTAAATGTACTTTTTTTTAATTTAATTCTCTAATTATATTTAATTTCCGTGTTCCACATTATTCTCTTTATCCAGTCATTTTATTTTTTCAGCGGTAAATTTACAGGTTAAGAGCTATTATCCATTTTCATCTCATAACAAAAAGTCCAGACTTACCACCCCAGGATGCTACCCACAACAGCCGGCTAACACCCAAGTACCTATTTACTTCTGCTAGCATGCTTATAAAATGTTTGGTACAACAAATGATTCGTCAGTTATGTAAGATTCTTGGTCATTATTAAGGCCATAACAGTAGCAAATTATCAGGGAGGGGGGGAGAGGCAGGCAACTACATTCAAAGCTAGGTCTATTGTCTAGGTCTATGAAGAGAAAGGGTATCATAAAATGAAGAGAAAGTGTGTGGCATGCGACGAGTATGTAACATTTGGCATATTTCACACTCCCGTATAGGCTGCCTCCCGACCAGCTAACCAGGTGCTAAGGATTTAACGATCAGTAGGGTACCCGTTCTTAAGTCAGTACCTTGGTTCATTGTCCAATCGCAGACAAGCCCGCAGAAGCTGAAGCAACGTGGTTTGCTTGTGCTTGTGCTTGTGCTTGTGCTCGACCAGCAGCCCAGACAGACTTGTCTGGTCTGCTGGTCAAGCACGGTGTATTCTCTGGCTTTTACTTTTGCCCTCTTGTTTCACCGTGTTGTACACTAATTATTCCACCACTGTACATAGTGTTCGTAATAAAGGATATAATAAAATACTGTCACTATGGTAACAGTCATAAATGTAGTATAATGTTATCCTTTATTGACAGTTTCGCTCACGTTGTGGGCTTTCCAAGGTACTTGGAAAAGCCCAGTTAATGGACAGATCAGTGTCCCTGAAAGATCACATTACACTGCTCAGTTGTTAGTGACTTGAGAGCAGGTGGAAAGTGGCACTCTGAACCGTGTTAGTACTATCTACCCTAGTGCTCTTGAGGTCATCCTCCGTGCCCACCTGAATGTGCCAGCACTCATTACCAGCATTAGCGATGTCATAGATGTATGCAAATGTATACCATATATGGTGTGTTATACTTGCATATGTGCATATACATATGTGTAAATAGCCTACCACCAGTGCTCAGTGGTACCCTGGAGTTAAGAAATGTTGGTGCGTTGTCTTATATTTACATTAGAAATTCTTGCTTAAAAATCCTTGCTTTCCCACATTCCCTTGCTTTCCCAGAGACTTCGGCTCTTGGAAAGCATTGTAATGTGCTTACCTATATGTGCTTGCACGGTTCGAGTCCTAGCTCTTGGCCCCACCCAATAACTTGCCGCTTGCCAGAGTCACTCCCTCCTAGACTGCCACCACCAACTCTTCGGTCCTTCCACTTCCCGACCATCCTGAGGCTGAAGAAATCCTTCCTGACATACGAATGACTCGTCTATGTCTTTAAATTCCAGTTGCGTCTACGTGTACCTGTGTCCTGCCTGTGTGGTAGAGGGTAGGCCCTGGGGTGGGTGGCAATGGGCACTGGGGGTTTGCGACAAGGCATAGGTGGGCGGCGAGGGTGGGCAGTGAGTGGTCAACTTTCACTAATGGACCTGACAGTGACCTCAATGTGTTGAGCTCAGTGATACACCAGAGTTCAGCTCACTGTTACACCTCTAGAGTCTACAAGAAGTCAGTCCTGAAAAGCGTATGGGTCAACTAGCAAGTCTTCTGTTGCCAAACACACTCGATTCCACTACCACCTTCCTTTCGTTGTCTGTTGAAAGTGCCGTTGCACGGACACGACAAGGTTACCTGTTGAAGGTGCCGTTGCACGGACACGACAAGGTTACCTGTTGAAGGTGCCGTTGCACGGACACGACAAGGCTACCTGTTGAAGGTGCCGTCGCACGGACACAAGGCTACCTGTTGAAGGTGCCGTCGCACGGACACGACAAGGCTACCTGTTGAAGGTGCCGTTGCACGGACACGACAAGGCTACCTGTTGAAGGTACCGTTGCACGGACACGACAAGGTTACCTGTTGAAGGTGCCGTTGCACGGACACGACAAGGCTACCTGTTGAAGGTACCGTTGCACGGACACGACAAGGCTGGTGATGTACGAGGTTGTTTACTGCCAGGTTCGGTCTCTCGCTGACGCAACGATGATTTACACAAGATATTTGCATACAAAGGAAAACAGATGATTTTACTCATGGCTAAAATATGGCGTTCCACCTGCGATGTTTCGCCTGTATGAGGCTTTATCGAATACTAGATTGAGTCATATGTGGGTGAAACGTCGCACTAATAAAGCTCTCCTTTTGTTGAGCGCGTCTTTTTAAGCACCTGTTATTACTCAAGGGTGAGCCCTGAAACCTTGGCAACAGTCCTTGTAGACTAGCAGGTAATTAACATTGATCCATGAAAGGTTAGATCTAATTCCCAGGATCAAGAACTCTCTCCCACCATCAACACATTTGTCAATATCATTACTTTTGTAATATATGTGTCGTGCCGAATAGGTAAAACTGGTTAATTAGCAAAAAACTTATTTAAAATTAAGTCCTTTCTAAAATTTATCTTGTACGTTTAATTAAAGATATATTTTTTTCATTTTTGTTAATGTAAAAATTAATAATTTTGTACCAAAAGTACCTTAGAAAACTTACCTAACCTTATTATAATAAGCGCAATTTAATTTAGCCTAATCCAACTAAATATATTTTATATAAATTTACAATAATTTAATAATAAACAAACACAATGAAATACATTTTTTTCGCTAAATTAAGAATGATTTTTGCGAAATTTTTGCATACACTAATTTTCGCTTGCCTTATTCGGCAAGAAAGCGTTGCTATTTAAGCTAAAATCGCAAGTTTTACCTATTCGGCAAGCGAAAATTTGTGTATGCAATAATTTCGCAAAAATCATTCTGAATCTAACGAAAAAAAATATTTCATTGTGTTTATTATTAAATTATTGTAAACTTATCTAAAATATATTTAGTTGGATTAGGCTAAATTAAATTGCGCTTATTATAATAAGGTTAGGTAAGTTTTCTAAGGTTCTTTTGGTACAAAATTATTAATTTTTACATTAACATAAATGAAATAATATATCTTTAAACGTATAAGAGAAATTTTAGAAAGGACTTAATTTTAAATAAGTTTTTGCTAACTGACCAGTTTTGCCTATTCGGCACGACATTATATATATATATATATATATATATATATATATATATATATATATATATATATATATATATATATATATATTATATGCACAAATAGGCATATTTTATTATGCAATATGGTACACAAAGTTTAAAGGATCCGTTGCTGGTACAAAGATGTTGCAGTATATATACAATAAGCGAAACAAACGAGATTCTTTACTAACAATATCTCAGACTAGATTAAGACTATCCTACACATACTGGATCATAGTACACAGTACTGTACCACACAGCCAGACACTAGATAAGTATCCAGTAGACATTAAACGTAATTTCCCCACACCCAGGAACACCAGGTTTGTATTCCAGTTCTATTATCTCATCCTGCCACATGCACTGGTCCACTGCCACATGCACTGGTCCACTGCCACATGCACTGGTCCACTGCCACATGCACTGGTCCACTGCCACATGCACTGGTCCACTGCCACATGCACTGGTCCACTGCCACATGCACTGGTCCACTGCCACATGCACTGGTTCTGTGGAACAGTACTGTGTACTCTGATGTAGAGCGTAGAGCTTTACACTGATCTGATATAAAGTTTGTGAATAATTTCTTGCGTTTCGTGAATTAAGTAAGTTACAATTATATATATATATATATATAGGATGGGGTCCACCTCTGGTGTACATTGTGGGACTCATAGCCTCGGAGAAGTGGATAAAAAGGCTTCAAGGAAGAATATTTAGATTTCTTTCTGAAGCCATTTGAATATTCCACTTCCCCTACCACCCCATCTTTTCAATGTCTATAAACTTTATTTCGACAAAATACATTGACAGGAATACAATAGGGAGTAAAACAACATAGATAACAACTCAAGAGCTACATGTCAAATACTTCGCCCAGCTCCCCGGCAGTGGGCCGCGTGCCCAGAATGCTGCAGGCATTTCCTCTCTGGATCGCAACACTGAGTCTCTGAAAGAGGAAGCTGGTCGCCCTGTGGTCCTTGGTTTCTATGATGAGTTTATCACCCAGCTCTTTGAGAAACTTTAGAGCACACTTGCCCCATGCTCCAAGGGTCTCCGACCCTATTGGGATGAAGTTATAGCAAGGGGGAAGGCTTTCATATTTGCGAGTCTTCTGGGTCTCCCTGTGGCTGGCAGCTCCACCTCCTTCAGCTACGGAGTATGGTAAGTAGGTGTCTGCCCTTGTGCCAACACAGGTGTAATCCCAAGCAATCTGTTTACCATCCTTCCAGGGTAGCATAGTGGCTCCATCAGGACGCTTTTGACTTCCATCAGACCTCTGCACTTGGGGTTCCCGTTGAGCTGGGCAACGGGCTGTGGCGAGGCTTCTCTTTATGATGTCATTGACCTCCTCATGTCTAGCATACTTCCCTTCTGATGTGTGACACACGAGACCATGAAGTCCGAATTGATCAGCCGTCGCCCTGCCGCAAATACACCTATGTTCGTTGCGTATGGGGCGGATAGGCGAAGCGCAACACCAATCCGAATGGCCAGTGGGTCGAGTCGAGTCCCCAGAGAGGAATTGGGAACAGCTAGAAGGAAATCTCCTGAGTGTTGTGCCTTCACCGCTAGGAGACGAGCTTTGTCCTTTCCTGAAGCGTTGGTGAGCATTGTGTTGGCAATTTTTTCCATGATCGGTTTGTCCCAATGGGACTGTTTGTGCTCTTTGGGAGGATCTGGTCTACTGGAGGAGTCTGCCAGGATGTCCCACCGCACGGCTGCTTCAATGAACCTGGGGTCTTTAGCTCCCACCACACCTCTCAAACGTTCAGGGACAATCTTCTTGACTAATCCACAGGAGGCCAAACAAGATGACAGAAATGCAGGTAAAGCGACCTGCGTTGCTTTGCGCACCTCTATAAATCCCAGTCGCACTGGGAGGGTTGCCTGCTCCCATTGCCGATCATCTAGTGACAGATTCAGTGCCTTCTTAAGGGTTGATCTCATGTGTGCGTCATACTCGTTGAGTGTTGGGTTGTCAAAAGAGGGTGCGCACCTCAAGAAGTAAGTGAGTCTTGGCATAGTAAGACACCTTGTGAGGAGATACAGGGCATCATCGGCATCAAGATTACTTATAATCTCCTCCATTCTTTTCAGGTCATTCACTTTGTCCTTGAGGACCGTGTCGATGGCCTGGTGACCCAGCGGTGCTCCCAGGAGGGTACTGTTGGATGGAGTGGTAGTAGTGACTTCTGGGAGGATTGTTCGCACCGCATTGATTATTATCTGGTTTGTTGTGATGATTTCACACTTCGAGGGATTGAGGATGAGTCCTAAGGCTTCTTTCTCCCTGTGTCTTCACCCGTTGTAGGTCCTCTAACAGGGACTCCACAGTATCCGCCAGAGTGCCATCATCCAGGTACCAGATGTGTGTGTATATATATATATATATATATATATATATATATATATATATATATATATATATATATATACGTATATATAATATGACAGGCGACAGTATCCAAGTCCTCATGTTGTGGTTTTGTGGTTGTTCACACACTGCTGTTAACTAGGTGGTAAACAATGGTGACACGAGAATATTGGGTGTTAACCCTGGTAATCCCGGTGTCTTCCTAAATTATTATAATCAAAACTAAGCGTTAAACCCACAAGTGCATTGCTATAATGGGGAAGGATGGGTTAATGGGTAAGAGTGCGGGTGGGAGAGTTAATGGATGAGAAATGGGCTAAATGGGAGATTGGATGGGTGGTTGTGGGAGGACGAGTAGACGGCGGAGAGAGGGTGGGGAGGGAAGGTGGATGAGAGAACAGGTTGTTTAGAAACTTGGAGAAAAGGTTGGAGAGTAAATATAAGGGTTTGTGGGTAAAAAGGTGAAAGTGGATGATAGGGTGACTGCTTGAGTTAGTGAATCAAAAGGTGAGTGAGAGGGTGAAGGGGTGGTAGAGTGAGGGGTGAAAGGAAGGGACGTTGGGAGGACTGGAAAATTGTGTGAAGGTGGGAGTGTGGGTTTAGTTAACACAAGAAAAAAAATTTATCCCCAAGAACACGTGGTGTGACAATAGAATGAACCGACAGCAGAAAATTGCGCGTCAGACAGATGACAACAGCAACAGAGACGCGTCAGACAAAGCTAGCAGTGTTGTCAAAGACTTTCATTACTACTCGGAATTGGATAATTTGAGTTAAATGATTGATCATCATATCGTTGTAATTATGGTTCCTGCAACTGACTTGAATCTGGTGGTGGTGGGTCAGGTGACCTGCCATTACATATAAGCTGCAACCTTAAACCTTTCTTAATTTGTCGAAGAGGGGTCTTAAAACCATGAGGGTTCGTTTATATATATAAGCACATTCCTGGCTGCAGGGCAGAGTAGGGATAAAGAAAAAACCAGGAAGAGGAAAAAGACAAAATTATGTACTTGAGGCGAGGCGAGGTGAGGTCAGTTCTCAAGCACAGAGGATTACCAACTTTCTCAACACTAGTGAGGTCAGAGGTGGTGTAAGTTGGTAAATTCTTCCGTTCTGCTCTATTAATTTAATGTTAGAATATAATACATTTTAAAACTATTAAACAACTTTCTCAGGTATTATCACTGCTGCTCCTCACCGGCTACAATTAAATCCATTACGTCAATTAGCGAAGGTTATTAGGTAGCAAGTTGTTAGACAGCAGTCACCCAGTGGTACTACCTGGAGGAGTCTACCTGGAGGGCATTCTAGTCACACGGCAGTGAAACAAGAGGATTATTAAACATATTACGCTCTGGCTGACTGGTTGGTTAATTGGTTTCAAAGCTGCCCACTACACGAGGGTCATTAAGGCTGTATACAACCTGTTCCCAGCCAGATTAAAATACTTTTAAATCACTAAAATAGTGAGATACACCTCTTGGTACATACAGTCGAGCGCCTTCAGTCACTCAACTGTGTCCAGAAGATTCCTTAGCAGCAGCACAGTCGAATTGCGGAGTTTTGAGGAAGGGATAGTGGATGCGGCTGGAATGTTTCCGCATGCTACACCGAGTCCACAAGAGGTTGGTCTTTATTGTGCTTAAGATCATAAGAGTTTTTCGTGGCTAACCAAACAGCAGCCTGGGCTGACAAATATAAATGGTTACCAGATGGTCACACAAAATTACAAAAGTTGCTAAGGCGGAATGGAAAAAAAAGATGTTTACTTTATTTACAACGTTAAGAAAAGTCGGTACTGGTAACCAAAAAGTAAAAATAAGCAACCCAACCTTGAAGACCACAGATGCCATAAACCACAAAGTGAGTGAAAGACACATAACCCAAACAACGTAGTAGTAGTTCACTGTTAGCTTGCTCTTACCTGGTGTTGAGGGAGGTGAGGGTGAAGTGCTCCACCTCACTCCAGCCAGTGACACCTTAACCAATACCAGAAGGTTGTAGGAGACACCCGTAACTATATATCTGCCCCACAGATGGCGTTACTTGTGATTCCTAGAGGCCTGTTAATTGGGCTTATGTCGTGTCAGTATCATATATACACTTGTGTAGTGTATCTTTCCTTTTATACAGCTGGTCCCTTTGCGTGTGACGTCACGGTACCCGCTGACGTCAGAGGCTCAGCGCATGTGCACAGCCTCTCATAGGCACTCTCCCTCACTAACGTTAGACCTACAGGCGAGACAGACGGGTGGCTGGACTCTCCTTCACTTACTGTAAATATACCGTAACCATCCAACAAGGAGTATCTTTGACCTCCTATATATCTCTCCCAAGACCCACACAACACTTAAAGCTACTGTTAATCTCCTTAATTCTGAAAACAAGAAATTACCTGCTTTTGCCTCAAAATCTCTTTGGTCTCTTTGAAAGGTTTTAATTAGATTTGGGTTGTGTATGTCCTAATTTGCCATTTTTATTAAAAAATGGATATTAGTTACTATATGATGACTTGTGATTGTCTCTTCTGATTCTCTTCAAATCTTCAGCACTAATATTCAACTGTATTATGAACGTATGCATCACGCTGCACTATTCCAAGTGCGACACTGAGACACAGGGGACTAGGGTTATGCATTACGGGGATACCCTTCTCGGATCGCGCAGCGACCGAAACACATCGAAGCTTTTTGCAGAATTTCAATAAACACTGTTTTTCGGAGACTCGAGCTGATGGTGTGTACGACAGACGACAGTCCAAGGCACTGTCCACTCTTAAAGATTGCTTGCATATCTGCTGTGACCGAGGAGCTTGTAATCACCGCCAACAGTGACGCCTCTACTTCAGTGAGGAGACTGTGGTGTAGGTACTCGGGGACCCGAGGCCACTCCCATTATTACTCAAGAATTACCACTCGTGGATTTGCTCAAACTATGCGTGAAACCTTCCACTGGATTTGCTTCAATGATTTTATTTAATAACTCATTTCAAACCCCTGTAATGTTTGTTGTTCGACTTTGTGCCTGTTACTTTTAAATCCAATCCTTTAAGTAATAATAAACAGTGTGAATATACATTTTTTTTAACACGTCGGCCGTTTCCCACCGAGGCAAGTTGACCCAAAAAGAAAGAAAAACCCAAAAAGAAAGAAAAACACAAAAAGAAAGAAAAACCCAAAAAGAAAGAAAAACCCAAAAAGAAAGAAAAAACTTTCATCATCATTCAACACTTTCACCATCACTGTCTTTGCAGAGGCGCTCAGATGCGACAGTATGGACGTCCCTCCAAACTGCCAATATCCTAAACCCCTCCTTTAAAGTGCAGGCATTGTACTTCTCATTTCCAGGACTCAAGTTCGGCTAACCAGTTTCCCTGAATCCCTTCACAAAATATTACCCTGCTCACACTCAACAGCTCGTCAGGTCCCAAAAACCATTTGTCTCCATTCACTCCTAACACGCTCACACACGCTTGCTGGAAGTCCAAGCCCCCTAGCCACAAAACTTTCTTTACTCCCTCTCCAACCTTTTCGGGGACGACCCCTACCCCGCCTTCCTTCCCAATAGGTTTATACGCTCTCCAAGTCATTCTACATTGTTCCATTCTCTCTAAATGACCAAACCACCTCAGCCCTTCTTCAGCCTTCTGACTAATACTTTTAGTAACTCCACACCTCCTCTTAATTTCCACACTACGAATTCTCTGCATAATATTTACACCACACATTACTCTTAAACACGACATCTCCACTGCCTCCAGCCGCCTCCTCGCTGCAACATTTACAACCCATGCTTCACACCCATATAAGAGTGTTGGTACCACTATACTCTCATACCTCCCCTTCTTTGCCTTCGTGGATAATGTTCTTTGTCTCCACAGATACCTCAACGCACCACTCACCTTTTTACCTTCATCAATTCTGGTGGCAAAAGCTCTCGCTACACATGGTGAGGGTCCGGGTTCGATTCCCGGCGAAGGGGTGGAAACATTGGACGTGTTTCCTTACACCGGTTGTCTATGTTCACCCATCAGTAAAATGGGAACCTGGGTGTTAGTCGACTGGTGTGGGTCGCATCCTGGGATAAAACTGACCTAATTTGCCCGAAATGCACTGCATAGCAAGTGGCTTTCTGTATAGTGTCAGCTAGCCCTGTATACCTTGTACACGTACTTGTAGTAAATAAAGATATTATTATTATCCTTCATAAACCCATCCGCTGACAAGTCAACTCCCAAATATCTGAAAACATTCACTTCTTCCATACTCCCTCTCTCCAATGTGATATACAATTTTTCTTTATCTAAATCGTTTGATACCCTCATCACCTTACTCTTATCTTTGTTCACTTTTAACTTTCTACCTTTACACACCCTCCCAAACTCGTCCACTAACCTTTACAACTTTTATTTAGAATCCCTCAAAAGCACAGCATCATCATCAAAAAGTAACTGTGTCAACTCCCATTTTGTATTTGATTCACCATAATTTAATCCCACCCCTCTCCCCAACACCCTAGTATTTTTTTTTTACAACGCCATCTATAAATATGTTAAACAACTATGGTGACATTACACATCCCTGTCTAAGACCTACTTTTACCGGGAAGTAATCTCCCTCTCTCCTACACACCCTAACCTGAGCCTCACTATCCTCATAAAAAACTCTTTACAGCATTTAGTAACTTACTACCTATTCCATACACTTGCAACATCTGCCACATTGCTCCCCTATCCACTCTATCATATGCCTTTTCTAAATCCATAAATGCAATGAAAACTTCCCTACCTCTATCTAAATACTGTCTCCTTGCTCATCTGCGATCCTACTCTCTTTCTTACCTCTAATTCTTTCCCCTCAAGGAAGGTTCCTTGATGCTGGTGAGGGGCTCTTGATCTAGGGAATTGAATCTGTGCTCCAGTTTCCTGAATTAAACCTGAATACCTTCCACATCCCCCCACAGGCGCTGTATAATCCTACCGGTTTAGCGCTTCCTCCTTAATTATAATAATAATCTAATTATTTCAATAATTACCCTACCATACACTTTACCTGGTATACTTAGTAAACTTATTCCCCTATAATTTTTACAATCTCTTTTATCTCCCTTACCTTTATATAAAGGAACTATACACGTTCTCTGCCAATCCCTAGGTACCTTCCCCTCTTTCATACATTTATTAAACAAAAATACCAACCACTCCAGCACTATATCTCCCCCTGCTTTTAACATTTCTGCCATGATCCCGTCAGTTCCAGCTGCTTTACCCCCTTTCATTCTACGTAATGCCTCACGCACCTCCCCCACACTCACATCCTGCTCTTCTTCACTCCTAAACGATGTTGTACCTCCCTGGCCAGTACATGAAATTACCGCCTCCCTTTTTTCATCGACATTTAAAAGTTCCTCAAAATATTCCCGCCATCTACTCAATACCTCCAGCTCCCCATCTACTAACTCCTCTACTCTGTTTTTAACTGACAAATCCATTCGTTCCCTAGGCTTTCTTACCTTGTTTATCTCACTCCAAATTTTTTTCTTATTCTCAGCAAAATTTCTTGACAGTGCCTCTCCCACTCTATCATTTGCTCTCTTTGTGCACTCTCTTCACTTTTCTTTTACTCTCTCTCCACACACACACATACACACACGCACACACACACACACACACACACACACACACACACACACACACACACACACACACACACATATATATATATATATATATATATATATATATATATATATATATATATATATATTTATATATATATATATGTATTGGTAGACAGCAACCTCCCAGGGAGGTACTACCGCCCTGCCAAGTGAGTGTCAAACGAAAGCCTTTAATTGTTTTACATGATGGTAGGATTGCTGGTGTCTTTTTTCTGTCTTATAAACATGCAAGATTTCAGGTATGTCTTGTTACTTCTACTTACACTTAGGTCACATTACACATTCATATACAAGCATATATATATATATACACACCCCTCTGGGTTTTCTTCTATTTTCTTACTAGTTCTTGTTCTTATTTCCTCTTATCTTCATGGGGAAGATTATATATATATATATATATATATATATATATATATATATATATATATATATATATATATATATATATATATATATATATATATATATATATACATGGAGGAGGTGAATGTATTCAGATATTTAGGAGTGGACGTGTCAGCAGATGGGTCTATGAAGGATGAAGGGAATCATAGAACTGATGAGGGGAAAAGGGTGAGTGGTGCATTGAGGAGTCTGTGGAGACAAAGAACTTTGCCCATGGAAGCAAAGAGGGGAATGTATGAGAGTATAATTATACCAACACTCTTATATGGGTGTGAAGCATGGGTGATGAATGTTGCAACGAGGAGAAGGCTGGAGGCAGTGGAGATGTCATGTCTGAGGGCAATGTGTGGTGTGAACATAATGCAGAGAATTCGTAGTTTGGAAATTAGGAGGAGGTGCGGGATTACTAAAACTATTATCCAGAGGGCTGATGAGGGGTTGTTGAGGGAGTTCGAACATGTAGAGAGGATGGAACAAAATAGAATGACTTCGAGAGTGTATAAATCTGTAGTGGAGGGAAGGCGGGGTCGAGGTCGGCCTGGAAAAGGTTGGAGGGAGGGGGTAAAGGAGGTTTTGTGTGCAAGGGACTTGGACTTCCAGCAAGCATACGTGAGCGTATTTGATAGGAGTGAATGGAGACAAATGGTTTTTAGGACTTGACGTGCTGTTGGAGTGTGAGCAAGGTAACATTTATGAAGGAATTCAGGGAAACCGGCAGGCCGGACTTGATTCCTGGAGATGGGCAGTACAGTCTGAAGGAGGGGTGTTAATGTTTTTCAGTTTTAAAACTATAGTGCAAGCATGCCTCTGGCAAGACAGTGATGGAGTGAATAATGATGAAAGTTTTTCTTTTTCGGGCCACCCTGCCTTGGTGGGAATCGGCCGATGTGTTAATAAAAAAAAAATATATATATATTTTCTCACACAGAAGCACTCATGCTTTAAAGTGGGTAGTTAGCATAGTTCCCTGCCAGTAGTGGGTGAAAAATCTGGCCGTCACGTATAATTACCTGTGATAGTAACCTTGAGACAGTGTGGAGGTGCAGCAGCACCCGCTGTGCTCCACAATGCCAGCCAGGTGAGAGGTCGTCCACATGGAGGTGCAGCAGCACCCGCTGTGTTCCACAGTGCCAGCCAGGTGAGAGGTCGTCCACATGGAGGTGCAGCAGCACCCGCTGTGCTCCACAGTGCCAGCCAGGTGAGAGGTCGTTCACTTGATACACCGTTAGGAAAGAAACGTTCGGAATGACGCTACTAGAGTGCGCACACTCAGTGCAAATGGACACACAGTGAATGGAAATGCACAATAGACGGAGGGGACGTGTTCACAATAGACGGAGGGGACGTGTTCACAATAGACGGAGGGGACGTGTTCACAATAGACGGAGGGGGACGTGTTCACAATAGACGGAGGGGACGTGTTCACAATAGACGGAGAGGACGTGTTTACAATAGACTGAGGGGACGTGTTTACAATAGACTGTGGGGACGTGCTCACAATAGACTGAGTTGACGTGTTCACAATAGACTGAGGGGACGTGTTCACAATAGACGGAGAGGACGTGTTTACAATAGACTGAGGGGACGTGTTTACAATAGACTGAGGGGACGTGTTCACAATAGACTGAGTTGACGTGTTCACAATAGACTGAGGGGACGTGTTCACAATAGACTGAGGGGACGTGTTCACAATAGACGGAGGGGACGTGTTCACAATAGATGGAGGTGACGTGTTCACAACAGACTGAGGGGACGTGTTCACAATAGACTGAGGGGACGTATTCACAATAGACTGAGTTGACGTGTTCACAATAGACTGAGGGGACGTGTTCACAATAGACTGAGGGGACGTGTTCACAATAGACTGAGGGGACGTGTTCACAATAGACGGAGGGGACGTGTTCACAATAGATGGAGGTGACGTGTTCACAACAGACTGAGGGACGTGTTCACAATAGACTGAGGGGACGTGTTCACAATAGACGGAGAGGACGTGTTTACAATAGACTGAGGGGACGTGTTTACAATAGACTGAGGGGACGTGTTCACAATAGACTGAGTTGACGTGTTCACAATAGACTGAGGGGACGTGTTCACAATAGACTGAGGGACGTGTTCACAATAGACGGAGGGACGTGTTCCCAATAGATGGAGGTGACGTGTTCACAACAGACTGAGGGACGTGTTCACAATAGACTGAGGGGACGTATTCACAATAGACTGAGTTGGCGTGTTCACAATAGACTGAGGGGACGTGTTCACAATAGACTGAGGGGACGTGTTCACAATAGACGGAGGGGACGTGTTCACAATAGATGGAGGTGACGTGTTCACAACAGACTGAGGGGACGTGTTCACAATAGACTGAGGGGACGTGTTCACAATAGACAGAGGGGACGTGTTCACAATAGATGGAGGTGACGTGTTCACAATAGACTGAGGGGACGTGTTCACAACAGACTGAGGGGACGTGTTCACAATAGACTGAGGGAACGTGTTCCCAATAGATGGAGGTGACGTGTTTACAATAGACGGAGGGGACGTGTTCACAATAGACTGAGGGGACGTGTTCACAATAGACTGAGGGGACGTGTTCACAATAGACTGAGGGGACGTGTTCACAATAGACTGAGGGGACGTGTTCACAATAGACTGAGGGGACGTGTTCACAATAGACTGAGGGGACGTGTTCACAATAGACTGAGGGGACGTGTTCACAATAGACTGAGGGGACGTGTTCACAATAGATTGAGGGGACGTGTTCACAATAGACGGAGGGGACGTGTTCACAATAGATTGAGGGGACGTGTTCACAATAGACGGAGGGGACGTGTTCACAATAGACTGATGGGACGTGTTCACAATAGATTGAGGGGACGTATTCCCAATAGACGGAGTGGACGTGTTCACAATAGATTGAGGGGACGTTTTCACAATAGACTGAGGGGACGTGTTCACAATAGACTGAGGGGACGTGTTCACAATAGACTGAGAGGACGTGTTCACAATAGACTGAGAGGACGTGTTCACAATAGACGGAGTGGACGTGTTCACAATAGATTGAGGGGACGTGTTCACAATAGACTGAGAGGACGTGTTCACACCACAAGTTATAAGAAATCAAAGAATTACATGTATACTGTATATGCTACTGTGCGTGGCTGGTGCAGTGACACTCTCTGGGCACTGAGCTCCATTCAGTAAGGGAAGCCTTGACGCTAGTGAAGGCTCGTGATCTGAGGAACTGGAGCTACACTCTCCTTCCTTGGACAAAATCTGATATTCTTTCATTTCCCATCAGGCGCTACAACATCGTACAGGTTTAGTGCTTTCCGGTAAATATCATCAACAACATCATCAACAACAACAATAATAATAATAATAAAAATAATAATAATAATAATAATAATTAATAAATAATAATAATAATAATAATAATAATAATAATAATAATAATAATAAATATCAGTTATGAAGTATTATAGAGAGTTGATGGTTAAATATACTTCTTTGGAAGCCCTTGCAGAGACCAATTTCATATTCTAGAATTTTAATCTTACCACTAAGAGATCATAAACAATAATGAGACACTCAGAGTGTCTCAGTCCCGGAGGAACTGCACTCACCTCCTCACCCAACATGTAAACAAAATTTCTCCCATGGCTGCACTATTGTGTGTACCACAGTTCCACCCTCATGTGTACCACAGTCCGTCCCTCGTGTGTACCCAGTCCGTCCCTCGTGTGTACCCAGTCCGTCCCTCGTGTGTACCACAGTCCGTCCCTCGTGTGTACCACAGTCCGTCCCTCGTGTGTACCCAGTCCGTCCCTCGTGTGTACCACAGTCCGTTCCTCGTGTGGACCACACCTGCCTAGGGAATGGGAGGTAAACATGTTTAATCCAATTAATGAGAGCGAACCTAAAATTCCCTGAACTAAGAGCCCCTCACTAGCACCGAGGTACCTCCTTTAAGAGCACTCGAAGCACCTCATTAAGATTTCCAAGAGTCGTTCACCGGCATGGAGACATCGCCCTGAAGGATTCCTGAAGTATACCCACGACATCCAAGTGCACTGTCATTGTACAGATGATTCCCAGACAGCAGAAACGTTCCCTGGGGCGCTACATCTCAACATGTGGGTGGAGTTGAGTGACTCAGCAGAGCTTGTGACTGATGGATCCTCAAACTACGACCTCAGAGATGACTACAGACCACGACATCAGAGATGACTATAAGCCAGGACCTTAGAGAGTACTACAAGCCACGACCTCCGAGATGAATACAGGCCACGACCTCAAAGATGACTACAGGCCATAACCTCAGAGATTACTACAAGCCAGGACCTCACAGAGTACTACAAGCCACGACCTCAGAGATGACTTCAGGCCACCTCCTCAGAGATGACAACAAGCCACGAGAATGGTAGAAGCCTCATCGTGAGAAACTTTATAACCTGTCTACGGTGGCCGCTTTAAAGAACGTAAAGTGTAGGAAGCTTCAGTGTTTTTATGTTTTTGTACGTAGCCTATAAAACAGATTTCAATGCTAGATTTTTTTTTTCATTTTGACGAAGGGTTATGATGGGAAGTATGCATTATAAAGGTGAACAAGATGAGCAAACTGATGTTTTTATGTTATTACAAAGTGTACACATACATAGGTGTGGGACTGTGTAAAGAGAGGGGGAGAAAGAGATAGATAAATAGAGAGAGAGAGACTCAAAGATATGACCAAAGAGAAGCAGAAGTCTCGGAAGTGTAATCAAGTTAAATACAGTGAGAATACTGTGCATGGTGAAGGAGTTTGTGAAGATCGTTGGTGGCTGCTTCCTGCTGATGCTTAATTGAAGAACAGTGAATTGTGACGCTGCGAGTCAATTTACAAGTAAATTGAAAGTGAAAATTTGGTGCAATATGTAGTTAGTGAAAGTATTTGTAATAACCTTGGTAGAATTACAGACATTATGTCAACTAAAAGGACACATGTGCACCTAATGCGCATTAGTTGCATATGTGTCCTTTTAGCTAATAAAAGGGTGTTTGCTCAATTACAAACACACACACACACACACACACACACACACACACACACACACACACACACACACAAACACACACACACACACACACACACAACACAACACAGGAATGCGTCTCTCAGTAGTTCTTTCGAAACCTGTAATTACGGATATGTTTCAATAATCCACATGTAACTGGTATATCTCTCATCACTTGAATCAAATTCATGTCCCAGTTTTGTATACAAAAAGGGATATAACCGAATCATGCGATTATTCTCATTATAATAATTTGTACAAGGTGTTAACTGATCAAGGCGATCAGGCAGGACGACTCTGCTGTCATACACCGTCACAGAATGGGTTTTATGCATGAGATAATGAGATTTATTAACCTTAGGTGGGAGTCTTCAGTAGAGCGATGAGGATTACTTCAAGTATGGGTTGAGTAACTACTACAACTTGAAAGGTATACTTGCAGCAGCGCTTGAGTTCTGGAAGGTGGTTAAATGCCTTGAGATTCACATATGAAGACTGATCCCAAAATGTTTATTGAAGATAATACATTACTTAATAATTATTATTCATATACTGTATATGACAACTTGTGTGTTCTGCTGTGTCATAATTATACCAATTGGTGTGAGAGAATAACTTGCCTGTTTGGGGTGTGTTAGCTATCATACTAGACACCTAGTTATTTTACTCTAAATATCAAACTAGTCTCTCATCTACACTACCCGTCTGGCAGCTATAAACTAGTTTTTTATGGTATGACTTGTCGACACATGATGTATGATGTTTCAGGAGCCGCTATAATGTCTTGCTGAACAGCATTTATAAAAAGATGTCTCTCATCTCAGATCCTTCTGAAGTTATATGAAATGCGACCAGAACCGGCGTAATTGTATTTAGAACTGCATAGTTTTGGGTTTCAGAATAAAATATGTCGCCTCGTGCCTGGAGGCTGATGAGCCTCATCTTATGAGAGATTTATATAAATATTTAATTTTCTAATACAGAAATAGCGACGAGTGTTATAACATTGATACTAAAATATTAAACAAATCGATTAGTTCAGTGTAGTTAGATAAGGCACATAAAAACTGGTCCCACAGCCATCGTCTTCGTTGCTTGCGAGGACGTCACACACGTCACACACGTCACACACACGTCTTCGTATACCACAGACGCAATAGAATACAAAAAAATAACATTACTCACTTGGAGTAAAAGATTGCTTGCTTCAGTAGCAAGAAATTAATGTGTATCAACCTCTCATTAACGTCACATTTTGTATTATACCTCGATGAAAAAACTGACAGACGTATCAACACTGCTTCATAAATATCACCTGCTGGGTGATGAGGTCCTGATCCACCATGAAGCCTGGTCACAGACCGGGCTGCGGGGGCGCTGACCCCCGAAACCCTCTCCAGGTATACTCCAGGTATACTGTTTAAGAAAAGTTTTCTAGCACTATTGTGAGCAGTTGACGTATGGGCAACATACTATGGCACTAAAGACTGACCATTTATAGAGTTGCTCTAAAAAAAGTCTTGTGTATATAGTGATTTCTCTTATATTGTAAATGCATTATTATGTGGGTCTCAAATTAGCGTTCATCAGGTGGCAACCATGACCTTCTACACCTGCACTCTGTTGGATAATTATAATGCAGGTGTACAGGTGTTGCTCCACCACGTGGAGGGACTTGTGTTTGAGCCCACATAATGTAATGTTTACATCAGATGTTACACTGATAGTACTGATGTTTACACCAGATGTTACACTGACAACACTGATGTTTACACCAGATGTTACACTGACAACACTGATGTTTACACCAGATGTTACACTGACAACACTGATGTTTACACCAGATGTTACACTGACAACACTGATGTTTACACCAGATGTTACACTGACAACACTGATGTTTACACCAGATGTTACACTGACAACACTGATGTTTACACCAGATGTTACACTGACAACACTGATGTTTACACCAGATGTTACACTGACAACACTGATATTTACACCAGATGTTACACTGATGTTTTACACCAGATGTTACACTGACAACACTGATGTTTACACCAGATGTTACATTGACAACACTGATGTTTTACACCAGATGTTACACTGACAACACTGATGTTTTACACCAGATGTTACATTGACAACACTGATGTTTACACCAGATGTTACACTGACAACACTGATGTTTACACCAGATGTTACACTGACAACACTGATGCTTACACCAGATGTTACACTGACAACACTGATGTTTTACACCAGATGTTACACTGACAACACTGATGTTTTACATCAGATGTTACACTGACAACACTGATGTTTTACACCAGATGGTACACTGACAACACTGATGTTTTACACCAGATGTTACACTGACAACACTGAGGCTTACACCAGATGTTACACTGACAACACTGATGTTTACACCAGATGTTACACTGACAACACTGATATTTACACCAGATGTTACACTGATGTTTTACACCAGATGTTACACTGACAACACTGATGTTTACACCAGATGTTACATTGACAACACTGATGTTTACACCAGATGTTACATTGACAACACTGATGCTTACACCAGATGTTACACTGACAACACTGATGCTTACACCAGATGTTACACTGACAACAGATAATTATACCTAAAACATCGGTTCAATGATCTCATACTCTCGTTTATGGTATAATGAACTCTCAGATATTTCAAATATCCAACTTGAAAAATGGCTAAATTTCGAGTATGTTAATAAGGCAAAAGCGAGAGACTGTAAGATACGATCTGTCTCTGAGGGGATGCTCACTACTTTCTCTCTTTGGTATATATGTTGGCTGTGTATATATATGAGGCTGTCGAGGAACCTGTACACAAGTGAACGGCAAACTTTAATGGTGTCGGAATGTTGAACAGCCAGTTTGAAGAGGTGGGGCCAGGTACTGGGACTCGACTCAGTGAGTACAACTAGGTGAGTACACACACGCACGCACGCACACACACACACACAGTATTTATTAACAAGTGCCTTTGACAACTAGTAACTTACTGGTAACTAACACAAACACACACGTGTGTATGTTTATGTACTCACCGATATGAGGTTGCAAGGGTCGATTCACAGCTTCTATGTGTGTGTGTGTGTGTTTGTGTGTGTGTGTGTGTGTGTGTACTCACCTAGTTGTACTAACCTAGTTGTGGTTGCAGGGGTCGAGTCACAGCTCCTGGCCCCGCCTCTTCACTGGTCGATACTAGGTCACTCTTCATGCTCCATGAACTTTATCATGCTTCTTCTAAAAGTTATATATGGAACCTGCCTCCACTACATCACTTCCCAGACTATTCCACTTCCTGACAACTCTGTGACTGAAGAAATACTTCCTAACATCCCTGTGATTCATCTGAGTCTTCAACTTCCAACTGTGACCCCTTGTTGCTGTGTCCCATCTCTGGAACATCCGGTTTCTGTCCACCTTGTCGATTCCTCTCAGTATTTTAAATGTCGTTATCATATCCACCCTATCTCTCCTGTCTTCCATTGCTGTCAGGTCGATTTCCCTTAACCTCTCCTGGTAGGACATACCCCTTAGCTCCGGGACTAGTCTTGTTGAAAACCTTTTCACTTTATCTAGTTTCCTTACATGCTTGGTTAGGTGTGTGTTCCAAACTGGTGCTGCATACTCCAGTATGGGCCTAACGTACACCGCGTACAGGGTCCTGAACGATTCCCTATTAAGATGTCGGAATGCTGTTCTTAGGTTTGCTAGGCATCCATATGATGCATCATTTATTTTGTTGATGTGCTCCTCAGGAGATGTGCCTGGTGTTATACTCACCCCAAGATCCTTTTTCTTGAGTGAGGTTTGTAGTCTCTGGCCCCTGTACTGTACTCCGTCTGTGGTCTTCTTTGCCCTTCCCCAATCTTCATGACTTTGCACTTGGTGGGGTTGAACTCCAGGAGCCAGTTGCTGGACCAGGCCTGCAGCCTGTCCAGATCCCTTTGTAGTTCAGCCTGGTCCTCGTCCGATTGAATTCTTCTCATCAACTTCACATCATCTGCAAACAGGGACACTTCGAAGTCTATTCCTTCCGGCATGTCGTTCACAAATACCAGAAACAGAACCGGTCCTAGGACTGATCCCTGTGGAACCCCGCTCGTTTCAGGCGCCCACTCTGACACCTCGCCACGCACCATGACTCGCTGTTGTCTTCCTGACAGGTATTCCCTGATCCATTGTAGTGCCTTCTGTGTTATCTCTGCCTGGTCCTCCAGCTTTTGCACTAATCTTTTGTGTGAAACTGTGTCAAACGCCTTCTTACAGTCCAAGAAAATGCAGTCTACCCATCCCTCTCTCTCTTGTCTTACTCATATCACTCTGTCATAGATCTCCAGTAAGTTTGTGACACAGGATTCCCCGAGTGTGTGTATGTGTGCTCACCTATACATACTCCCCTGTATGTGACTTTAGAGTCCTAGCTCCTGGCTTCGCTTCTCAATATCCTGTTAGCCAGATTAACTCACTCTTGCAATCTATCCAGATCCATTAATACGCTTTTCCAATATGTGAGTTTATTTGTGAATATGTGTGACTATTTTCGTGTGCGTCTGCGTGTGCCTGTGTTTGTATGTGCGTGCGTGTACTATTTTTGCAGTCGTATAATTTTTCTCATGCAAAAAAAAAAAAATCTAGCAAATGAACTACCATTCTTGAACTAATCTATCAGTCTACACAAAGTCAGAGAAATTTTACACTTGTGTTCATGTTAAAACTCATCTTTCCAATGTCATTACTGAGACGACTGTACCTGAAACACATTACTGACACGACTGTACCTGAAACACATTACTGACACGACTGTACCTGAAACACATTACTGACACGACTGTACCTGAAACACATTACTGACACGACTGTACCTGAAACACATTACTGAGACGACTGTACCTGAAACACATTACTGACACGACTGTACCTGAAACACATTACTTCCTTTTATATCTCAGTGATATTTTGAGAAAATATATCTTCAAAATAATCACATTCAAAATGTAGATATATTTTAAAAGTAGAAGAGAGAGAGAGAGAGAGAACATCAGAGAGACGTACTAAAGGTTACTTCTTATTGTTGCTGTTGAACAATGGCTTCAGTGACCCTTGAAAAAGTGAGGTGAGGGAGCCGGGGGGGGAGGTGCAATACTTGATGAATGAGGTGACGTGGGAGGTGCAGTGACTCCGGGGAAGAGAAAGAGGAGGCGAAGATCAAGTAGTGTGTGTGTGTGTGTGTGTGTGTGTGTGTGTGTGTGTGTGTGTGTGTGTGTGTGTGGAAGACAAGGATGGAATATGATAATTAATGAGAGTAAATAAACCAGGGCAGCAGATTTGGAAACTCTGATGCCCTTCACAGAGGTGCATAATGAATGTTGTGACCTAAGAACTACATCGAGTCATTGCTACGTAGATACTGGTATTTACATTCATACGGAAGTGCTCACCTCGTAAATATCTATGGAATGGTAGATAGTAAGATTTGATCCAAGGAAGAAAAGAGTAGTTCCAGTTGTTTTAATCACAATTCCTTGAGCAGCATAAAGCTTTCCTCACTACGACACCATCACCTTCTGAAAGACTTGATCGATAACGGTAACAAACTAGTCATCACCGCGGACGAAGTGAGACAGTCATTCTCAACACGGCAGTTAATGACGCTAACATTCATGACCTTAAAGACTGTCATGCATCTGAATCTATACGGTGGTTTGAGGCGACCAAGGTATTTCTCAGCCAGGACCTCTGCATACTTTGCATCACAGAAAGGAAGACTCTATTGTACCCCTTACCTAGCAACCAGAGACCAGCCAGGCTTTACCGGTTACCAGAAGACCAATATAGCCAACATCCTTATTCAGGTATCTACAGTGTCCCTCACATACTGGCAGGGACACTCGTGGAACACCTGTACAAACTACAGGATACCATCAGTCAGCCATATCCGATGCACCCTGGTGACCTCATCAACCTGTCAAAGATATCAACATCAAGAACAAACGCCTAGACAGTTTCGACGTGAAATCCTTCGTCCCTCATGTACCACACTGGTCATCACCCTACTATGCAACAAAGTTAATAACAACTTAGTCCTGTTTTTATCCAACAAAGACTTCGTGGATCTAGTACAACTGTGCATCAACTATGACTATTTCAGCTACAGAGTACAGAAATACAGACAAAATTTTGGTATGGTGATGGGCTCACGCATGCGGCCAGTTTTAACTGAACATTCTCTCCTTCCTTAACACAATGAGAAATTTAGAACCCATCACACAATGTACGATCCAGGAGGAGAGGAACAACCAGCTCCAATTTCTAAAGGTCGTCTAAAACACCTTCCTAACTAGGACGACCTCATGAATTGACACAATGACACTAGGACCGAGAGAAACGTAATCATCGTCTTCTTACAGAAGACGTGACTGCCAGCCTCTGCTCTTTTTCTTAGAGGAGTGTCACTACACTTCCCACTCTACTTCATCTCATAGTGTGGAAGGCCTGTCCATCAATATCGTAGCCAGCAACATCGTAGCCAGCAACATCGTATCCAGCAGCATCGTAGCCAGCAACATCGTAGCCAGCAACATCGTATCCAGCAGCATCGTAGCCAGCAACATCGTAGCCAGCAACATCGTAGCCAGCAACATCGTAGCCAGCAACATCGCAGCCAGCAACAGTGAATTAAATAACGTAAGTATCCATGCAGCCCTGATAATCATAGCAACGCATGTGTAATGCATCATAGTCCATACAGAAGTGGCGTCGTTTAGAAACTGCCATGAGGAAAATATCTAACAGTCATGAAAAACTCCGGTGGATTCATCACCTCTGGTGAATTGACGAAGATGATTTTTACCTCAGCAAGACACTGCAGTCAGGTGGCAGCGTGGCCCTGCCCACCTACCACACAATACCCTGACTTCACCTGACCTCTCTCTCTTTGCTTCGCTTGACCTTTCTCCACACACAATTTAAGACCTATCTACAGTAAGCTCTGTATAGGAGTAACAAAGCCACCAGTGGACAAAGATTCTCCTGAATAAAACTTCCTAAGTATTAAATACATGTCTTTTACCCTCGAAATTTGATACAGAATTTTCAGAACAAAAATTTCCTCAAATAAATCCATCATGAAGAGAACCTAGAATTTTTTTTAGTACACCTCCGGGTCCTTCACACGATCCCTAACATTTCTAACAAATTTGTTGAAATTTTTCATTCTTGTAACAAATTTAAATCTTGGAAATAAGACCCAATTTTGTTGCAAAACTGCAACGAATTTTCATATTCATTACAAAATTTACATCTCTGGGGAAATTCACTCAGACTTAATATTCAAAAGGGCGAGGGAGAACAGGAAGACTTCCGGTGTTGTACCTGATGGGCGGAAAATGACAAATGCGATAACAATGTACTAAGCAGGAAGATACAACCTTAGCCTCGAATTATAGATCAATTAGCCTAACCTCCAGTGTGGGAAAACTGATGAGATTAATAATTACAGAAGCAGGTCGAAGCTACCTTGAAAGATATAAATTGCTCAAAGAGTCTCGGCACGGCTTCACGAAGGAGCGTTCCTACCTTAATTATTCACTTTTTCACTAAGGTTTTTGAGGCGGTAGATGATGATAATCCAACCAATATTTTGTTTATGGGTTTCTGTAAGACCTTTGATGGAGTTACACACAAGAGACTGACAGGAACACATGGAACAGAAGGGAGAAAATTTTCTCCAAGATTGATAAGCAACAGAGAGTTTGAATAAATAAGAAGGAATCAGAGTTGGGATGCGTCACGAACGGTGTTCCACAGGGGTCAGTACTGGACCCTTTGTTGTTTACAACATACGTAAACGATAAACGACATAGATTAGGGAATAAATATCAACATGAACAAGTTTGCCGATGACACTAAAATTGGCTCTCAAATAAATTTTAATGAGGGCCTAGATGTTTTGGTTAGCAGTAATATAAAGTCTGGACAATATTGTTTGCAATAAAACTAAGAGAATTCTTCGCGGCATATCAAAAAAACAAAAAAAAATAAAAAATAGGAGTTATGCTTCATCTTACTATACCCTCGCTAAGGCTTCGTTTAGATTATGCTGTACAGTTCTGGTCTCCATATTACACAATAGACATAAATACGCTGGAAAACTTACCGTAAATGATAATGAAGCTGCTCCCATGCGTCATGGATCTTCCCTCAGCCCTCCTCAGAGGGCTGAGGAGGGGTTGTTGAGGTGGTTTGGACATGTAGAGAGGATGGAACAAAGTAGAATGACTTCGAGAGTGTATAAATCTGTAGTGGAGGGAAGGCGGGGTAGGGTTCGGCCTAGGATAGGTTGGAGGGAGGGGGTAAAGGAGGTTTTGTGCGATGGGCTTGGACTTCCAGCAAGCATGCATGAGCGTATTTGATAGGAGTGAATGGAGACAAATGGTTTTTAATACTTGACGTGCTGTTGGAGTGGAAACAAAGTAACATATATGAAGAGATTCAGGGAAACCGGCAGGCCGGACTTGAGTCCTGGAGATGGGAAGTACAGTGTCTACACTCTGAAGGAGGGGTGTTAATGTTGAAGTTTTATAACTGTAGTGTAAAGCACCCCTCTGGCAAGACAGTGATGGAGTGAATGATGATGAAAGTTTTTTTCTTTTTCGGGCCACCCTGCCTTGGTGGGAAATGGCCAATGTGTTAATAAAAATAATAAATGACTGAAGTGTAGAGGTGGAAAACAGGAATAAATAAAGGGGATATAAATAACATGCTGAAAATATCTTACCAAGTCAGGACTCACAGCGATAAGTTCAAGTTGGAAAAATTTAGATTAAGAAGTATATGAGTGGAACAAACTCCCGAGTATATGAGTGGAACAAACTCCCGAGTATATGAGTGGAACAAACTCCCGAGTATATGAGTGGAACAAACTCCCGAGTATGTGAGTGAAACAAACTCCCGAGTATATGAGTGGAACAAACTCCCGAGTATATGAGTGGAACAAACTCCCGAGTATATGAGTGGAACAAACTCCCGAGTATATGAGTGGAACAAACTCCCGAGTATATGAGTGGAACAAACTCCCGAGTATATGAGTGGAACAAACTCCCGAGTATATGAGTGGAACAAACTCCCGAGTATGTGAGTGGAACAAACTCCGAGTATATGAGTGGAACAAACTCCCGAGTATATGAGTGGAACAAACTCCGAGTATATGAGTGGAACAAACTCCCGAGTATATGAGTGGAACAAACTCCCGAGTATATGAGTGGAACAAACTCCCGAGTATGTGAGTGGAACAAACTCCCGAGTATATGAGTGGAACAAACTCCCGAGTATGTGAGTGAAACAAACTCCCGAGTATATGAGTGGAACAAACTCCCGAGTATATGAGTGGAACAAACTCCCGAGTATATGAGTGGAACAAACTCCGAGTATATGAGTGGAACAAACTCCCGAGTATATGAGTGGAACAAACTCCCGAGTATATGAGTGGAACAAACTCCCGAGTATATGAGTGGAACAAACTCCGAGTATATGAGTGGAACAAACTCCCGAGTATATGAGTGGAACAAACTCCCGAGTATGTGAGTGGAACAAACTCCCGAGTATATGAGTGGAACAAACTCCGAGTATATGAGTGGAACAAACTCCCGAGTATGGAGTGGAACAAACTCCCGAGTATATGAGTGGAACAAACTCCCGAGTATTGAGTGGAACAAACTCCCGAGTATATGAGTGGAACAAACTCCCGAGTATATGAGTGGAACAAACTCCCGAGTATATGAGTGGAACAAACTCCCGAGTATATGAGTGGAACAAACTCCGAGTATATGAGTGGAACAAACTCCGAGTATAGAGTGGAACAAACTCCCGAGTATATGAGTGGAACAAACTCCCGAGTATTGAGTGGAACAAACTCCCGAGTATATGAGTGGAACAAACTCCGAGTATTGAGTGGAACAAACTCCCGAGTATGTGAGTGGAACAAACTCCCGAGTATATGAGTGGAACAAACTCCCGAGTATGTGAGTGGAACAAACTCCCGAGTATATGAGTGGAACAAACTCCCGAGTATATGAGTGGAACAAACTCCGAGTATGTGAGTGAACAAACTCCCGAGTATATGAGTGGAACAAACTCCCGAGTATGGAGTGGAACAAACTCCCGAGTATATGAGTGGAACAAACTCCCGAGTATATGAGTGGAACAAACTCCCGAGTATGTGAGGGGAACAAACTCCCAGTATTGAGTGGAACAAACCCCCGAGTATATGAGTGGAACAAACTCCCGAGTATATGAGTGGAACAAACTCCCGAGTATATGAGTGGAACAAACTCCCGAGTATATGAGTGAACAAACTCCCGAGTATGTGAGTGAAACAAACTCCCGAGTATATGAGTGGAACAAACTCCCGAGTATGTGAGTGGAACAAACTCCCGAGTATATGAGTGGAACAAACTCCCGAGTATATGAGTGGAACAAACTCCCGAGTATATGAGTGGAACAAACTCCCGAGTATATGAGTGGAACAAACTCCCGAGTATTGAGTGGAACAAACTCCGAGTATATGAGTGGAACAAACTCCCGAGTATATGAGTGGAACAAACTCCGAGTATATGAGTGGAACAAACTCCCGAGTATATGAGTGGAACAAACTCCCGAGTATATGAGTGGAACAAACTCCCGAGTATATGAGTGGAACAAACTCCCGAGTATATGAGTGGAACAAACTCCCGAGTATATGAGTGGAACAAACTCCCGAGTATATGAGTGGAACAAACTCCCGAGTATATGAGTGGAACAAACTCCCGAGTATATGAGTGGAACAAACTCCCGAGTATATGAGTGGAACAAACTCCCGAGTATATGAGTGGAACAAACTCCCGAGTATATGAGTGGAACAAACTCCGAGTATATGAGTGGAACAAACTCCGAGTATATGAGTGGAACAAACTCCGAGTATATGAGTGGAACAAACTCCCGAGTATATGAGTGGAACAAACTCCCGAGTATATGAGTGGAACAAACTCCCGAGTATATGAGTGGAACAAACTCCCGAGTATATGAGTGGAACAAACTCCCGAGTATATGAGTGGAACAAACTCCCGAGTATGTGAGTGGAACAAACTCCCGAGTATATGAGTGGAACAAACTCCCGAGTATGTGAGTGGAACAAACTCCCGAATATATGAGTGGAACAAACTCCCGAGTATATGAGTGGAACAAACTCCCGAGTATATGAGTGGAACAAACTCCCGAGTATATGAGTGGAACAAACTCCCGAGTATATGAGTGGAACAAACTCCCGAGTATGTGAGTGGAACAAATGTCGTGTCAGTATCATATATACACTTGTGTAGTGTATCTTTCCTTTTATACAGCTGGTCCCTTTGCGTGTGACGTCACGGTACCCGCTGACGTCAGAGGCTCAGCGCATGTGCACAGCCTCTCATAGAGGCACTGCCTCACTAACGTTAGACCTACAGGCGAGACAGACGGGTGGCTGGACTCTCCTTCACTTACTGTAAATATACCGTAACCATCCAACAAGGAGTATCTTTGACCTCCTATATATCTCTCCCAAGACCCACGCGACACAAACTCCCGAGTATATGAGTGGAACAAACTCCCAGTATATGAGTGAAACAAACTCCGAGTATATGAGTGGAACAAACTCCGAGTATATGAGTGGAACAAACTCCCAGTATATGAGTGGAACAAACTCCAGTATATGAGTGGAACAAACTCCCAGTATATGAGTGGAACAAACTCCGAGTATGTGAGTGAAACAAACTCCCGAGTATATGAGTGGAACAAACTCCCGAGTATGTGAGTGGAACAAACTCCCGAGTATATGAGTGGAACAAACTCCCTAGTATATGAGTGGAACAAACTCCCGAGTATATGAGTGGAACAAACTCCCGAGTATATGAGTGGAACAAACTTCCGAGTATATGAGTGGAACGAACTCCCGAGTATGTGAGTGGAACAAACTCCCGAGTATGTGAGTGGAACAAACTCCGAGTATATGAGTGGAACAAACTCCGAGTATGTGAGTGGAACAAACTCCCGAGTATGTGAGTGGAACAAACTCCCGAGTATATGAGTGGAACAAACTCCGAGTATGTGAGGGAACAAACTCCCGAGTATATGAATGAAACAAACTCCCGAGTATGAGTGGAACAAACTCCCGAGTATGTGAGTGGAACAAACTCCCGAGTATATGAGAGGAACAAACTCCGAGTATATGAGTGGAACAAACTCCCGAGTATATGAGTGGAACAAACTCCGAGTATGTGAGTGGAACAAACTCCCGAGTATATGAGTGGAACAAACTCCCGAGTATATGAGTGGAACAAACTCCGAGTATGTGAGTGAAACAAACTCCCGAGTATATGAGTGGAACAAACTCCGAGTATGTGAGTGGAACAAACTCCCGAGTATATGAGTGGAACAAACTCCCGAGTATTGAGTGAAACAAACTCCCGAGTATATGAGTGGAACAAACTCCCGAGTATGAGTGGAACAAACTCCCGAGTAATGAGTGGAACAACTCCCGAGTATATGAGGGAACAAACTCCGAGTATATGAGTGAACAACCCGAGTATATGAGTGGAACAAACTCCGAGTATAGAGGAACAAACTCGAGTATTGAGGAACAACTCCGAGATGTGAGTGGAACAAACTCCGAGTATGTGATGGAACAAACTCCCGAGTATATAGTGGAACAACTCCGAGTATGAGTGGAACAAACTCCCGAGTATTGAGTGGAACAAACTCCGAGTATGAGTGGAACAAATTCCCGAGAGAGTGGAACAAACTCCCGAGTATATGAGTGAACAAACTCCGAGTATAGAGTGGAACAAACTCCGAGTATGTGAGGGAACAAACCCCGAGTATATGAGGAACAAACCCCGAGTATATGAGTGGAACAAACTCCGAGTATAGAGTGAACAAACTCCGAGATAGAGTGAACAACCCAGTATATGAGTGGAACAAACTCCCGAGTATATGAGGAACAAACCCAGAGTATGAGTGGAACAAACTCCGAGTATGTGAGTGGAACAAACCCCGAGTATAGAGTGAACAAACTCCGAGTATGTGAGGGAACAAACTCCGAGTATATGAGGGAACAACTCCCGAGTATATGAGGAACAAACTCCGAGTATGTGAGTGGAACAAACTCCGAGTATATGAGTGGAACAAACTCCGAGTATGTGAGGAACAAACTCCCGATATATGAGTGGAACAAACTCCCGAGTATAGAGGAACAAACTCCCGAGTATGTGAGTGAAACAAACTCCCGAGTATAGAGTGGAACAAACTCCGAGATATGAGTGGAACAAACTCCAGTATATGAGTGGAACAACTCCGATATAGAGTGGAACAAACTCCGAGTATATGAGGAACAACTCGAGATGTAGTGAACAAACTCCCGAGAGAGGGAACAAACTCCAGTATGTAGTGAACAACTCCGAGTATAGAGGAACAAACTCCGAGTATTGAGTGAAACAAACTCCGAGTATATGAGGAACAACCAGTATGAGGAACAAACCCCGAGTATGTGAGTGGAACAAACTCCGAGTATATGAGTGAACAAACTCCGAGTATATGAGTGGAACAAACTCTCGAGTATATGAGTGGAACAAACTCCGAGTATATGAGTGGAACAAACTCCGAGTATATGAGTGGAACAAACTCCCGAGTATATGAGTGGAACAAACTCCCGAGTATATGAGTGGAACAAACTCCCGAGTATATGAGTGGAACAAACTCCCGAGTATATGAGTGGAACAAACTCCCGAGTATGTGAGTGGAACAAACTCCCGAGTATATGAGTGGAACAAACTCCCGAGTATATGAGTGGAACAAACTCCCGAGTATATGAGTGGAACAAACTCCCGAGTATATGAGTGGAACAAACTCCCGAGTATATGAGTGGAACAAACTCCCGAGTATATGAGTGGAACAAACTCCCGAGTATGTGAGTGGAACAAACTCCCGAGTATATGAGTGGAACAAACTCCCGAGTATGTGAGTGGAACAAACTCCGAGTATATGAGTGGAACAAACTCCCGAGTATATGAGTGGAACAAACTCCTGAGTATATGAGTGGAACAAACTCCCGAGTATATGAGTGGAACAAACTCCCGAGTATATGAGTGGAACAAACTCCCGAGTATATGAGTGGAACAAACTCCCGAGTATATGAGTGGAACAAACTCCCGAGTATATGAGTGGAACAAACTCCCGAGTATGTGAGTGGAACAAACTCCCGAGTATATGAGTGGAACAAACTCCGAGTATGTGAGTGGAACAAACTCCGAATATATGAGTGGAACAAACTCCCGAGTATATGAGTGGAACAAACTCCCGAGTATATGAGTGGAACAAACTCCGAGTATATGAGTGGAACAAACTCCCGAGTATATGAGTGGAACAAACTCCCGAGTATGTGAGTGGAACAAATGTCGTCAGTATCTATATACACTTGTAGTGTATCTTCCTTTTATACAGCTGGTCCTTTGCGGTGACGTCACGGTACCCGCTGACGTCAGAGGCTCAGCGCATGTGCACAGCCTCTCATAGAGGCACTGCCTCACTAACGTTAGACCTACAGGCGAGACAGACGGGTGGCTGGACTCTCCTTCACTTACTGTAAATATACCGTAACCATCCAACAAGGAGTATCTTTGACCTCCTATATATCTCTCCCAAGACCCACGCGACACAAACTCCCGAGTATATGAGTGGAACAAACTCCCGAGTATATGAGTGAAACAAACTCCCGAGTATATGAGTGGAACAAACTCCCGAGTATATGAGTGGAACAAACTCCCGAGTATATGAGTGGAACAAACTCCCGAGTATATGAGTGGAACAAACTCCCGAGTATATGAGTGGAACAAACTCCCGAGTATGTGAGTGAAACAAACTCCCGAGTATATGAGTGGAACAAACTCCCGAGTATGTGAGTGGAACAAACTCCCGAGTATATGAGTGGAACAAACTCCCGAGTATATGAGTGGAACAAACTCCCGAGTATATGAGTGGAACAAACTCCCGAGTATATGAGTGGAACAAACTTCCGAGTATATGAGTGGAACGAACTCCCGAGTATGTGAGTGGAACAAACTCCCGAGTATGTGAGTGGAACAAACTCCCGAGTATATGAGTGGAACAAACTCCCGAGTATGTGAGTGGAACAAACTCCCGAGTATGTGAGTGGAACAAACTCCCGAGTATATGAGTGGAACAAATTCCCGAGTATGTGAGTGGAACAAACTCCCGAGTATATGAATGAAACAAACTCCCGAGTATATGAGTGGAACAAACTCCCGAGTATGTGAGTGGAACAAACTCCCGAGTATATGAGAGGAACAAACTCCCGAGTATATGAGTGGAACAAACTCCCGAGTATATGAGTGGAACAAACTCCCGAGTATGTGAGTGGAACAAACTCCCGAGTATATGAGTGGAACAAACTCCCGAGTATATGAGTGGAACAAACTCCCGAGTATATGAGTGGAACAAACTCCCGAGTATATGAGTGGAACAAACTCCCGAGTATATGAGTGGAACAAACTCCCGAGTATATGAGTGGAACAAACTCCTGAGTATATGAGTGAAACAAACTCCCGAGTATATGAGTGAAACAAACTCCTGAGTATATGAGTGGAACAAACTCCCGAGTATATGAGTGGAACAAACTCCCGAGATATATGAGTGGAACAAACTCCCGAGTATATGAGTGCAACAAACTCCCGAGTATAGGAGTGGAACGAACTCCCGAGTATATGAGTGGAACAAACTCCCGAGTATAGGAGTGGAACAAACTCCTGAGTATATGAGTGGAACAAACTCCCGAGTATATGAGTGGAACAAACTCCGAGATATATGAGTGGAACAAACTCCCGAGTATATGAGTGGAACAAACTCCCGAGTATATGAGTGGAACGAACTCCCGAGTATATGAGTGAACAACCGAGTATAAGGGAACAAACTCCTGAGTATAGGAGTGGAACAAACTCCTGAGTATGTGAGTGGAACAAACTCCCGAGTATATGAGTGGAACAAACTCCCGAGTATGTGAGTTTAACAAACTCCCGAGTATATGAGTGGAACAAACTCCCGAGTATATGAGTGGAACAAACTCCCGAGTATATGAGTGGAACAAACTCCTGAGTATAGGAGTGGAACAAACTCCCGAGTATGTGAGTGGAACAAACTCCCGAGTATATGAGTGGAACAAACTCCCGAGTATGTGAGTTTAACAAACTCCCGAGTATATGAGTGGAACAAACTCCCGAGTATAGGAGTGGAACAAACTCCTGAGTAGCGTCATTGATGCAAGAACTCTGTGCAGCTTTGAAAATAGATTGGACAAATACATGAGTAAGTGTGATGTGGGTGTGAATTGGACTTGCCTAGCATGGGCCAGTAGACCTGTTGCAGAGAGACAAAAAGAGTCTTGATACTGATGAACGACTCCGCAGGCAAGAAATTAGTGTTCCCTTCCTTGGGTTACATCTTGTTTACCTTCCCCAGACACTGGAAGGCCCCGACAGGTTTCAGGCTCCCGAAGATTACAGACTGCAAACATTAATGATGAATAATACAGCTCTAACTGAGCGAATATTAATAATAAAGATCTCCTTGAGCGAAACATCTCTTATAATAAAGCCTTAAAAAATTCAGGGAAGGGTGAGGCTTGAACCCACAGCAAGTGTATCCTAAAACTCACTGGCCAGTGCGTTAACCACTCGGCCACCCTGTCTAAACTAAGATTCCTCCAACTAGGTATATTTCCATACACCGTAAGGAGGGTAGCATGGGCCACCACTGTGACCACAAATGCAGGTTTCCACAGACGAGTCCCACACCAACGTGGCTGTGTCGTGCTCTAGCTCAAGTCCCTTCAAAGCCACCATCACGACTCACGAAATCGTAATAATACGATTGCCTTAAGCTGTTTCAGGTATTTTTTTTTATCTTCTTGTCGGCTCGTTGCGTCTTCGACCTAAATATTAAGACTGAAGGTTGAAAGACATTTTTTTTGGGTGACACTCAGCTTGGCAGGAAAGTTCAGAAGAATAAGAGGAAAGAGGGTCAAGGAGCGATGGTTGTCACCCTGGCCGTGAGTGCTTCCTGTGCTGGGTAGCGTCATGCTATGTTGCGTCATGGTGGGTTGCGTCATGATGGGTAGCGTCATGCTGGGTAGCGTCATGCTGGGTTGCGTCAAGGTGGGTTGCGTCACAGTGGGTAGCGTCACAGTGGGTTGCGTCACGGTGGGTTGTGTCACACTGGGTAAGGTCACGGTGGGTAGCGTCACGGTGGGTAGCGTCACGGTGGGTAACGTCACAGTGGGTAGCGTCACGGTGGGTAGCGTCACGGTGGGTAGCGTCACGCTGGGTAGCATCACGGTGGGTGACTGGGGTCATTAATTTCGCCATTCAAGAGCTTTTGATCCAAAGATTTGGAGTTGCCCTCTCCAAACTTCATTACCCTACTAAAACTCTCACGGGTTTAGCTCTTCCTTTTAAATAGGAAATAATTAATTGTCATGCTAAAAATAAAGGCTTAAAACTCTGGCCAGTAACTGTCGTTTTTTTCATATTGTGTTTATTTACACATTTCTATGATCATTCCGAGTATATTTATAGCACTTCTCACCTTCGGCAGGATATATAACCCAAGAGTGAGCTTTCAGTGTATAGGCACTGAAAGCTCACTTTAATATCTTAAATAGGGATTAAAATATTCTTGACTGGTGGTGGACAAGTGACATGCAGGCTTACTGACCCTCGGCCCACAGAGAGACTTAAAATCTCGAACATGTACTCACTGGTGTGGAAGAGAGAGAGATACATGATAATATATACCTGGAAAGTACTCGAGGCCTATTCCCAAATCTACACACTGCCATAACAACATACTGGAGTGAGAGACATGGGAGGAAGTGTAAAATAAACCCAGTGAGGAGCAGGGGTGCGGTGGGCACAATAAGGGAACACTGTATCAACATCCGGGGCCCCAGACTATTCAACATTTTACCAGACGATATCAGAAACACGGCTGTAATAAGTGTAGAAGCTTTCAAGAGAAAAACTGGACAAGAGTCTTCACCAGGTGCCAGATCAACAAAGCTGTGATGGATATGTGGGGCGGCGGAACTCCAGCTGCAACAGCCTGGTTGACCAGACAAGCAACAGACGAGCCAGGCCCATGGCCGGGTTCCGAGAGTAGTAAAACTCTCGAAACTCATAAAAGGTATATCAAAGGTACAAAGGTTTGTGTGTGTGTGTGTGTGTGCACGGGGCAAACGAATGTGGTGTCAGAGTGAACAATGCAGCAGAGCTCAGTAAAAACTAGGTACCTGACGGTGTCAGCTCAGTCTGAGCTATGATATGTCTTGTTGATGAATACCACGATGAGTAACATACTCATGCACCCCTTCACCGGTCTCCCGTTCCTCTGTGAAGGTGAGAGAGAGAGAGAGAGAGAGAGAGAGAGAGAGAGAGAGAGAGAGAGAGAGAGAGAGAGAGAGAGAGAGAGAGAAAGAGAGAGAGAGAGACAGAGACAGAGACAGACAGACAGACAGACAGACAGACAGACAGAGACAAAGAAAGAACACTGGGTTCCTACATCTACTCTTATATCAACCTCTTTTAATAATGCTTTTCAACGTCTACTGCTGCAACTATTACTGCTAATAATTATACATTACCATTACTACTCTCATCCCCTGCGTAGTGAATGATCCACCAGTCATTCTGGGTAGGAAGTAAACTACCGTCATGGTCCCACTGGCCACTACCACCACCTACACTGCATAAAGTCAATACTTACAGTGTATCTAATTTTAAACAATATTTGCATATCTCTTTTCTGACCAGAATATTAAGGACTGTATTATTTTAGAATTAACAACCTCATGGGTCAGTTTGTTCCAGCATTTTATTGGTATATCTGAACAGAACATTACCCATATGTGTGATAAGACACATAAATATACCAAAGTGTTGTACATGTGTCTTGTTCATCAACTTGCCTGTATTGTGTACCATTATTAGAGTGATACTCACATGAGTGTTGCACGTCTTGCTCAGGGGTTTCGCGCAGTTCAGGGTCATTAAAAAATTCCCCATATGAGAGTTGCTGGTGTTGGAGTGCGTCGTATTTGTTGAGTTTCGTAAGAACTGATGACATCTCATTTCAGTTTGTTTCGTGAAGTAAGAACTGGTGATGGGGTTTCAACATCACCATAGATGCTCTGCTTCTTAATGGAGACAAGAGTTTTCTTTCACTTCTCTGCAGTTTGTCTTCGTCTTGTCTGCAATTTTGAGATCAACGCTGGACAGTATTATGTATGGCGAGGTCTGAATAGAGCGGTATGAAATGTCAATGGTGTTTGCATTCCAAACTTCTAGCTATGAAAATTAGTATTCTGTTGGCTGTGTTATTCTCATTAACATGCTGCTTAGTAGTATTTAGGTCAAGGCTAATGACTATTCCGAGGTCCTCTCTTAGTTCTGGGTTTTCCAGACAATTAATATTCATGCTTGACATTATCCACGTATCCGACAAATACATCGACCTCTCCAGACACGTCTTGTCTTCCTTATTATGTCTTGTCCACAAACACCAATTGTTTACGTTAACTCAGCTTTTATATCATTTATGCAAAAATGTGAGCAAGATTTTATACAAATGGCTTAGCAACCGATAGATGGACGAGTGAGACACATATGCAACACTTGGATGTGTGATACAAATGGCTTAGCAAAACCGTAAAGTTGAAGAATGAGACACTTGGCCAACCTGACCTGACCTTGAGCAACATTTGGGAATCTTCAGTGTTTAAACGTTTCGCCAGCCAGTGACTTCATCAGTCCATCACATAGAAGAACGGTGGTAGACGTGAAGACGTAGTCAGTCCCTCAGCCCAGAGATGATGTGTTCAGTCGATCATTATTATTATTATTATTGTCAAAACTAAGTGCTAAACCCACAAGAGTCATGCAGCATCTGGACCAAGAAATACCATCTTCGTTAACAGTTTCTTGTGTGGCAATTTATCGAAAGCTTTCCAGAGATCGATAATTAAAAACTATAGTAAATTTATTAAGTTCTGGGTTATCAAACTCTAACTTTTTTTCAGAGTTTATATTAGTTTACCCAAGGACATGAAGGCGGTAGTTGGGAGCGCTTGTCTTGTCTCCTTTCTTTAATGCTAGAGTGAACTTCACTATCTTACAGTAACTTGAAAAATATTACTGTTAGTCAATAACGAAGAGAGGAAGGTGTGGAAAAGAGATAACGAGATAATAATAATAATAATAATAATAATAATAATAAGAAGAAGAAGAAGAAAAAAGAAGAAGAAGAAGAAAATAAAAGAATGAAGAAGAAGAAGAAGAAGAAGAAGAAGAAGAAGAAGAAGAAGAAGAAGAAGAAGAAGAAGAAGAAGAAAGAAGAAGAAAAAATGAAAAATGAAAGAAAGAGAAATAATGAGAGTAAGGCACTGTGAATGAGAGATACAAAGTGAAAGGAAGAAAGGGAAAACGACGTCTACTCTCTCTCTCTCTCTCTCTCTCTCTCTCTCTCTCTCTCTCTCTCTCTCTCTTGAATGTGTGTCCAGGATGAATGTTGAGTAAATTCGACTAATGTGACATTTTATTGTGGCAACGTTTCGTTCTCCAGGAGCTTTGTCAAGCCGTTAACAGCTTGACAAAGCTCATGGAGAGCGAAACGTTGCCACAATAAAATGTCACATTAGTTGCATTTGTGTCCTTTACTTAACATATTGTCGGTAATTCTACCAATATTAATACACTGAGTAAATTCATTGCTAGTGTCAGGCTTTGTGATGAGTTAGAGTAAGACAGCAAGTCTAGTTAGAAAAAGTAATGCATTCCTTGTTCTGTCATCAATGGCACTTTGGCAAAAAAATATAGGGATATTTTTCCTGATCGGCAAAGCTCTAGACTGAGCCACATCACAAGACCGAGGCACATCACCAGACTGAGCCACAGCATCACCAGACTGAGCCACAGCATCACCAGACTGAGCCACAGTATCACCAGACTGAGCCACATCACCAGATTGAGCCACATCACCAGACTGAGCCACATCACCAGATTGAGCCACATCACCAGACTGAGCCACATCACCAGATTGAGCCACATCACCAGAATGAGCCACATCACCAGATTGAGCCACATCACCAGACTGAGCCACAACATCACAAGACTGAGCCACAACATCACCAGATTGAGCCACATCACCAGACTGAGTCACAACATCACCAGACTGAACCACAACATCACCAGACTGAGCCATAACATCACCAGATTGAGCCACAACATCGCCAGACTGAGCCACAGTATCACCAGGCTGAACCACAACATCACCAGACTGAGCCATAACATCACCAGACTGAGCCATAACATCACCAGACTGAGCCACAGTATCACCAGACTAAACCATAACATCACAAGACTTAGCCACAGTTTCACCAGACTGAGCCATAGTATCACCAGACTGAGCCACATCACCAGACTGAGCCACATCACCAGACTGAGCCACAACATCACCAGACTGAGCCACATCACCAGACTCAGCCACATCACCAGACTGAGCCACATCACCAGACTGAGCCACAGTATCACCAGACTGAGCCACATCACAAAACTGATCCACAGTATCACCAGACCTCACCAGACTGACCCCCAACATCACATCACAAGACCTAGCCACAGTATCACCAGACTGAGCTACATCACCAGACTGAGCCACAGCATCACCAGACTGAGCCACATCACAAGACCGAGCCACAGTATCACCGGACTGAACCACAACATCACAAGATTGAGCCACATCACCAGACTGACCCCCAACATCACCAGACTGAGCCAAAACATCACCAGACTGAGCCAAAACATCACCAGACTGAGCCAAAACATCACCAGACTGAGCCAAAACATCACCAGACTGAGCCACATCACAACACCGAGCCACAGTATCACCAGACTGAACCACAACATCACCAGACTAAACCACAACATCACCAGACTGAGCCACATCACCAGACTGAACCACAACATCACCAGACTGAACAACAACATCACCAGACTGAACAACAACATCACCAGACTGAGTCACAACATCACCAGACTGAGCCACATCACCAGATTGAGCCACAGTATCGCCAGACTGAACCACATCAAAAGACCGAGCCACATCACAAGACTGAGCTACAACATCACAAGACTGAGCCACAGTATCACCAGACTGAGCTACATCACAGGACTGAGCTACATCACAAGACTGAGTTACAACATCACCAGACTGAGCCACATCATCACCAGACTGAGCCACATCACCAGACTGAGCCACATCACAAGACTGAACCACAACATCACAAGACTGAGCTACAACATTACCAGACTGAGCCACATCATCACCAGACTGAGCCACATCATCACCAGACGGAGCCACAACATCACCAGATTGAGCCACATCACAAGACTGAACCACAACATCACCAGATTGAGCCACATCACCAGACTGAACCACAACATCACCAGACTGAGCCACATCACCAGACTGAGCCACAACATCCCCAGACTGAGCCACAACATCACAAGACCGAAAGCCACATCACCAGAATGAGCCACATCACCAGACTGAGCCACAACATCACCAGACTGAGCCACATCACCAGACTGAGCCACAACATCACCAGACTGAGCCACAACATCACCAGACTGAGCCACAACATCACCAGACTGAGCCACATCACCAGACTGAGCCACAACATCACCAGACTGAGCCACAACATCACAAGACTGAGCCACAACATCACACCAGACTGAGCCACATCACAAGACTGAGCTACAACATCACTCAGACTGAGCCACAAATACGCCAGACTGGAGCCACAACATCACCAGACTGAGCCACAACATCACCAGACTGA
>WNWK01004771.1:0-5000 GCA_009830355.1 Cherax destructor
ACACACACCCCCTACGGGTAGCCGTGCCCCCCCCCAACCCACCCGGCAGCCGTGCATGAAAAAATACCCAGCAGCCGTGCACACTTTACCGCCAGTCGTGCACCCCACTCCCCGGGCCCCGTCCACACCCCCCAACCCCAAAATTCACCCCTACCCAGGCCGTGCACCACCCCACCTCCCCGGCCCGTGCACACACACACACCCCTCCCGACAGCAGTGCAACACACACACCCCTACCTGGGGGGTCACACACACCCCAAAAATTTTTTGGAAATTTTAGGGAAAGGGGGAAAACCCGGGGGAAGACAGAACGGGGGGGGGCCCTAAAAAAAAAAACAAGTGTTGGATGACACACAAACGTGGAGGGGTGAAAAAAAAGTTCAATGACCTCGATACCCCCAAAGGTGGGGGCCCCCGGGGACAACATCTCCCCGTGGGTCCTTAGGGGGGGCACGGGCCTGTGTTCCAAACCACAATCTTAAAAAACCCCCTTGAAATTTGGGCAACTACCTGAGGTATTCAAGACGGAAAAATGTGTTGTTTTAAAAAAAAAGAGACAGAAAGAGGCACTAACTATAGCCCAGTGTCATTTGCTTTTTAAGTAAAAAAGTCATGGGGAAGTTTTATCAGGGAGGGGGTGGGTTGGAAACAGGGAAGGGGAACAAGATTAAAAAAATGACAACCAGCAAGGATTTATGGGGAAACCCTTTTTCCAAACCTACCGGAGTTTTATAACAAGGTAACAGAAGAAGGGACAAGAGAAAAGGGGGGGTTTAAACATTTTTTTGGGGTCAAGAAGGTTTCGACACAGTTCCCCCAAAAAGGGACTGAGTCCCAGAAGCAGAGGATCAGGCACGTATAAGGGGAAAGGAACTGCAATGGATCGGGAAAAAACCTGAAAAAGGGGGAAAAAAAAGTCAATATAGGGGGGAAAAGGACACAGTGGGCGCCTGGACGAGGGGGGGCCGGGGGGGTCAGCCCCAAAGGCCCCGTCTATTTTTGGCATATGTGAATGACATGATGGGGGGGTAGATGGTGTCCCGTTCGCAGACGATGTGAATTTAAAAGGGAAATTAATGGGGCGAGGACCAGGAAAGAACTACAAAGTGATCTGGACAGGCTGCAGGCCTGGTCCAGCAACTGGGGGGGGGAAGGGCAAAGAAGACCCCAGAACAGGAGATTGCTGGTCAGGGACCCAGGGCCCTAAGCCTCACTCAAGAAAAAAGATCTTGGTCAGTGCACAGAGCAATATACGGGCACCTAGGAAACCTAAGAACAGCATTCCGACATCTTAATAAGGAATCGTTCTGGACCTGTACACTATTGTACGTTAGGCCCATATTGGGTAGCCTGCAGCACCAGTTTGGAGCCACCTAGCCAAGCTTGTAAAGAAAGCAAAAGTGCAAAGTTTTGCAACAAGATTGGTCCAGGAGCTAAGGGAGGAGGGATAAGGAAAATCGCTGAAGCGACACTGGAGGACAGGAGAGATAGGGGACATGATAACAACATATAAATGCTTGAGACAGGTGACAAGGTGGTCAGAGGCCAAGTGTTCCAGATATGGGACACAGCAACAAGGGACACAGTTGGAAGTTGAAGACTCCAGATGAATCACAGGGATGTTAGAAGTAACATCTTCAGTCACAGAGTGGTCAGGAAGTGGAATAGTTTGAAGCGATGTAGTGGACAGTTATTCATAGCTTTAAGAAGAGAGTATAGATAAAGCTCATGGAGCAGGAAGTGACAGTAGCGGCCAATGAAGAGAGCGGGGGGCCAGGAGCTATGATTCGACCCCCTGCAACCACAACTAGGTGAGAGTACAAATGGGTGAGTACACACATACACAAACACACACACACACACACACACACACACACACACACACTCACACACACACACACACACACACACACACTCACACACACACACACACAGCTGAGTCTCGACCCCTGCAAGCCACTGGTGGGGTGAGTACACTCACCGCACACACACACACTCACATGCCACTCACCGCACCTGCTCCCTGCCATGAACTTCTCAGTGAGCAGAGCAAGCTACTGGTCATGGGCGATTTCAACCACAGGGAGATCGACTGGGAGAGGTAAGAACCACGTGGGGTCCGGCGATACCGATGATGGATGTGGTACTGGAAAACCTGATGCACCAACATGTCAGGGACACGACCAGAGTGAGAGGAGAAGATGAACCAGCAAAGACTGGACCTTGTATTCACCACTAGGCAGCTCAGATATTAAAGACACATAACACAAAGAGCCCCACAGGAGCAAGTGACATATGGTGCTGAGCTTTGAGTACATTGTAAACTACAGGTGGAGAGAGAGAAAACGGTATACCGAAAAGAGACAATAAGATTTTAAAAGGAAACTACACAGGCATGAGGAATTTCCTGCAGGAGGTTCAGTGGGAAGGAATGGATGGACAGACAATAAATGAAATGATGGAATACGTGGGAATACAAGTGCACAGGGACAAGAACGGTTTGCTACCCAGAGGAAGATTAAGCGGGAGGCCAGGAGAAGAGCCCTGGTTTGCAAAGGTGCAGGAGGCAAGACTCAGAGTGTCAGAGAATGGAAAAGGTACAGAAGGCAAAGAACCCAAATGAAAGAGAGAATAGTGAAAGAGCTAGAAACAGTATGCACAGGTACGGAGGCCCAGAAACAGTACGAAAACGACATAGCATCGAAAGTTAAGTCCGACCCGAAACCCATGTACAGTCACATCAGAGGAACAGCAATTCAAGATAGGTGATGGAAGCTGAGGAGAGAAGATAAGAACTCATAAGCAACGATCAGAAGTTATGTGAGGAATAACTTGAGGTTTAGTATTCTGATGGGAGGAAGGAAGGCAGCTGGGTAGACGGGATGGGGTGCATCACCAACAGGGATGTATCCAGAAGTGCTAGGGCATACACAGCTGAGGAGGAGGTGAAGCAGTTACTCAGTGACCTTGATACCTCAAAGGCGTGGGTCGGACAATATCTCCCTGTGGGTTCTTCGGGAAGGAGCTGGTACTGAGTGTGCCACTTACCATAATATTCAACACATCGCGAAAATGGGCAGACCTGGTATGGAAGAGAGCCCAGCTTGGTCCCCATCTTTAAAAAAGGAGACGAAAGAGGCATAAACTATAGACCGGTGTCACTTACATGTATAGTGTGCAAAAGTCCTGGAGAAAGAAAATGTCAGGAAAAGAATGGTGGAGCACCTCGAGCTGAACAGGATAATAAACACCAGGCAGCACGAGTTCCGGAGGCAAATCCTGTGTAATAAACCTCCCTAGAGTTCTATGATAAAGTAACAGAGGTAAGGCAAGAGAAGGGTGGGTTGATTGCATTTTCCTGGACATGGAGAAGCCTTAGGCGTTCCCTCGCATGGGTCGTAAGTTGGAAGAACAAGCGTGTATGACTTTCAGGAAGGGCACTGGAATGGATCGGGAATACCTCACAGGGAGGCAACGGGTCATGGTGCGTGATGAGGTATCACAGTGGGCGCCTGTGACGAGCACACGGCGTACCGCAGGGGTCAGTCTAGGATGATCATTGTGATATCATAAACGACATGACGGATGGGATAGACTCAGAAGTGTCTCTGTTCACAGATGATGTGAAATTAATGAGAGAATCACATCGGAAGAGGACCAAGCAAGGACTTCAAACAGACCTGGACAAGCTTGACATCTGGTCAACAACTAACTGGCTTCTCGAATTCAATCCACCAAATGCAAAAGTCGAAGATCGGAGAAGGACAAAAGACCGCTGACAGAGTACAGGCTAGGTGGACAAGGGCTACAAACCTTGGCAAAGGAGAAAGGCCTTGAAGGGTGAAGTATAACACCAGAAATTACGTGCTCCGGAAGCTTTATCAACGAAAACTGCGGCAGCATATGGGCGACTGGCAAGCCTAGATTAGCGTTCCGTTACCTAAACAAGGACTCGTTCAAGACACTGTACACCGTGTGCGTCAGGCCCATACTAGAATATGCAGCGCACCAGTCTGGAACCCACACCTGGTCAGAAGCACTGACCAAAGAAACTGAAAGTGCAAGGTTTGCGACAAGGCTAGTTCCACAACTCAGGGTCTGTCCTATGAAGAAAGGTTGAGGAAATAGTTAACAACACTGGAGGAAAAGAAGGGTCCAAGGAACATGATAACGACATACACAAACTCTTTTGCGGGGAATCGACAAGGTAGACAGGGACAGGATGTTCAAGAGGGGGCTCACAAACAAGGGGACACAACTGGGAGCGAAGACAGATGAGTCAAGGGATGTTAGGAAGCCCATTTCTTCAGCCACATTGGTCAGGAAGTGGAATAGTCTAGAGAAAGATATAGTGGGGCAGGAACCATACATAGTTTTAAGACAAGGTATGATAGCTCATGGAGCAGGGAGAGCAGAGACCTAGTAGCGGACGGCGAAGAGGCCGGGGGCCAGGAGCTGAGGATCTCGACCTCACGCCACAATTGGAGGTGAGTGCAATTAGGTGAGTACTCACACACACACACACGCATGGTGGCTAGCGCGATTGCTTCACGCACTGAGGGCCCGGGTTCAATTCCCGGCAGAGACAGAAACATTTCGAAGTGTTTCGTTACACACACACACACACACACACACACATACGCCATGGAGACCCACTAGTCAGTAATCGACATGTGCCTAGAGACAAAATGGTAACTAACTAACACTCACACACACACACACAATGGAGTTATTAACAAAGAGTCTGTTAAGGCTACGTACACTGCATTGTTACGTCAGGCCCATACTAAACAAGCTATGTTTCCAGTCGGAACCCACACCTGGTCAAGTACGTAAAGAAGAAACTAGATAAAGTGCAAGGTTTTGCAGCAAGAGTTAGTTCTAACTCAGGGTCTGTCCTATGAAAAAGGAGAAAATTGAGGAAAATAGGACTAGCAACACTGGAGGACAGAAGGGTTAGAGGAGACATGATAACGACATGCAAATACTGAGGGGGCGAC
>WNWK01004771.1:10000-27500 GCA_009830355.1 Cherax destructor
TCCTCAGTGTTGATACACCACAGTATACACACTCTACTGGTCCTCAGTGTTGATAAACTTCACAACAGCAGTGCTCATGACAACACAGCAGCAGTGCTCATGGCAACACAGCAGCAGTGCTCATGGCAACACAACAGCAGTGCTCATGACAACACAGCAGCAGTAGTGCTCACAACAATACAAAACAACATTGGTGTTCACAACAATACAAAACAACAGTGGTGTTCACAACAATACAAAACAACAGTGGTGTTCACAACAATACAAAACAACAGTGGTGCTCACAACAATACAAAACAACAGTGGTGTTCACAACAATACAAAACAACAGTGGTGTTCACAACAATACAAAACAACAGTGGTGTTCACAACAATACAAAACAACAGTGGTGTTCACAACAATACAAAACAACAATGGTGCTCACAACAATACAAAACAACAGTGGTGCTCACAACAATACAAAACAACAGTGGTGTTCACAACAATACAAAACAACATTGGTGTTCACAACAATACAAAACAACAGTGGTGTTCACAACAATACAAAACAACAGTGGTGTTCACAACAATACAAAACAACAATGGTGCTCACAACAATACAAAACAACAGTGGTGCTCACAACAATACAAAACAACAACAGTGCTCACAACAATACAAAACAACAATGGTGCTCACAACAATACAAAACAACAGTGGTGCTCACAGCAATTCAAAACAACAACAGTGCTCACAACAAAACAACAGCAGTGCTCACGGCAACACAAACGACAAACACAGTATAATGTCAACACACAGATGGCAATATCTACACAACTTAAAGTCTGCAACATTAACCACTACCCCCAAATTATGGTAATGGACAATTTGAAGTTAAAATTGCTTCTTAATTCAAGAGCAGATGAGTTGATTAACTAATCTGAGGATGGAAAGTAGAAACCCAGTTGGTCTCACATGGAGAAGCGGAAGAGAGATGGAAGAAGACTTGACAGAGAGGGAGAGACAACCTGAGGGTAGACCCACTAGGTTGAGAGACAACCTGAGGGTAGACCCACTAGGTTGAGAGACAACCTGAGGGTAGACCCACTAGGTTGAGAGACAACCTGAGGGTAGACCCACTAGGTTGAGAGACACCTGAGGGTAGACCCACTAGGTTGAGAGACAACCTGAGGTAGACCCACTAGGTTGAGAGACAACCTGAGGGTAGACCCACTAGGTTGAGAGACAACCTGAGGGTAGACCCACTAGGTTGAGAGACAACCTGAGGGTAGACCCACTAGGTTGAGAGACAACCTGAGGGTAGACCCACTAGGTTGAGAGACAACCTGAGGGTAGACCCACTAGGTTGAGAGAAACCTGAGGGTAGACCCACTAGGTTGAGAGACAACCTGAGGGTAGACTCACTAGGTTGAGAGACAACCTGAGGGTAGACCCACTAGGTTGAGAGACAACCTGAGGGTAGACCCACTAGGTTGAGAGACAACCTGAGGGTAGACCCACTAGGTTGAGAGACAACCTGAGGGTAGACCCACTAGGTTGAGAGACAACCTGAGGGTAGACCCACTAGGTTGAGAGACAACCTGAGGGTAGACTCACTAGGTTGAGAGACAACCTGAGGGTAGACCCACTAGGTTGAGAGCAACCTGAGAGGTTAGACCCACTAGGTTGAGAGACAACCTGAGGGTAGACCCACTAGGTTGAGAGACAACCTGAGGGAGACCCACTAGGTTGAGAACAACCTGAGGGTAGACCCACTAGGTTGAGAGACAACCTGAGGGTAGACCCACTAGGTTGAGAGACAACCTGAGGGTAGACCCACTAGGTTGAGAGACAACCTGAGGGTAGACCCACTAGGTTGAGAGACAACCTGAGGGTAGACCCACTAGGTTGAGAGACAACCTGAGGGTAGACCCACTAGGTTGAGAGACAACCTGATGGTAGACCCACTAGGTTGAGAGACAACCTGAGGGTAGACCCACTAGGTTGAGAGACAACCTGAGGGTAGACTCACTAGGTTGAGAGACAACCTGAGGGTAGACCCACTAGGTTGAGAGACAACCTGAGGGTAGACCCACTAGGTTGAGAGACAACCTGAGGGTAGACCCACTAGGTTGAGAGACAACCTGAGGGTATACCCACTAGGTTGAGAGACAACCTGAGGTAGACCCACTAGGTTGAGAGACAACCTGAGGGTAGACCCACTAGGTTGAGAGACAACCTGAGGTAGACCCACTAGGTTGAGAGACAACCTGAGGTAGAACCACTAGGTTGAGAGACAACCTGAGGTAGACCCACTAGGTTGAGAGACAGCCTGAGGGTAGACCCACTAGGTTGAGAGACAACCTGAGGGTAGACCCACTAGGTTGAGAGACAACCTGAGGGTAGACCCACTAGGTTGAGAGACAACCTGAGGTAGACCCACTAGGTTGAGAGACAACCTGAGGGTAGACCCACTAGGTTGAGAGACAACCTGAGGGTAGACCCACTAGGTTGAGAGACAACCTGAGGGTAGACCCACTAGGTTGAGAGACAACCTGATGGTAGACCCACTAGGTTGAGAGACAACCTGAGGGTAGACCCACTAGGTTGAGAGACAACCTGAGGGTAGACCCACTAGGTTGAGAGACAACCTGAGGTAGACCCACTAGGTTGAGAGACAACCTGAGGGTAGACCCACTAGGTTGAGAGACAACCTGAGGGTAGACCCACTAGGTTGAGAGACAGCCTGAGGTAGACCCACTAGGTTGAGAGACAACCTGAGGGTAGACCCACTAGGTTGAGAGACAACCTGAGGGTAGACCCACTAGGTTGAGAGACAACCTGAGGGTAGACCCACTAGGTTGAGAGACAACCTGAGGGTAGACCCACTAGGTTGAGAGACAACCTGAGGGTAGACCCACTAGGTTGAGAGACAACCTGAGGGTAGACCCACTAGGTCTCGTCAGTCTTAACGATGAAGGAAATGATGAGGTCTTCCGTATCCATTTCTCTTACCCCTCCATCCTTATCCTCCCTTTCCTCCCCTCCTTCCTCATTATCTCTCTTTTCTCATTATCCCTCTGTCCTTATCACCCCTCCAACAGTCCTCCCCTTTACCCCCTCCCTCCCTCCTACTCTCCAGCGTGACTCATTTTCTTGTACCAGCTCTCATTCCCTCCCTTCATCCTTCCGTCCGTCCATCTGTTTCCCTCCCTCTCTTCCTTTCTCCCTTTATCATCAAAAACCTTTCTTGCAGGATTTCCTATGATTTTTTCCCCTTCCCCAACTTTCCTTCCTTTTCCAACCTTCCTTCTCTTCCCCATCCTATTTATTGAATCGCAATATCAAAGTAAATCCCGAAAACTTATTTGAATATGTAGAAAAAGCCAAGAGAAGGATGGAGCGGGGACCTGGGTCTCTGAGACTGTCAGGAGAACCATCACTGTGACTGTCAGGAAAACCATCACTGTGACTGTCAGGAGAACCATCACTGTGACTGTCAGGAGAACCATCACTGTGACTGTCAGGAGAACCATCACTGTGACTGTCAGGAGAACCATCACTGTGACTGTCAGGAGAACCATCAACTTGGTCTTCACATATGACAACAAAACTAACGTATTTTTTTTTTTTTGCAGGAACTGGAACTGTCCCAGTGGAACGACCTCTACAACTACACTGAAGTTGGTGGAACTGGAACTGTCCCAGTGGAACGACCTCTACAACTACACTGAAGTTGGTGGAACTGGAGAGCAGGGAGATAGGTATAATGTTTGTCAGGAAACAGGACAAGTGTTTCCTGACGCGGGACTTAGTCATCCTGGTGGATAATTTACACATGTTACTATGTATGACAATTGGTGTAACTATATCTATATATACCTGTACCTAAATAAACTTACTAATCACCGGTTCTTAACCAGGGGAGCCTCAACCCCCTAGGGTGCGAAAAAGTAAAGCTGGGAATGCGAGACTAACCCGTACGAAGGAAGATCACCTCCGTGTGTAGGAACAACAATGAATACAATCACTGCAGGGAACAAAATTTAACATGTTCATTGCGTGAGGGAAAAATCTTGAGGTTGCTGGTGGACGAGGCTGCTGGTGGACGAGGCTGCTGGTGGACGAGGTTGCTGGTGGACGAGGCTGCTGGTGGACGAGGCTGCTGGTGGACGAGGTTGCTGGTGGACGAGGTTGCTTTTGGACGAGGTTGCTGGTGGACGAGGTTGCTGGTGGACGAGGTTGCTGGTGGACGAGGCTGCTGGTGGACGAGGCTGCTGGTGGACGAGGCTGCTGGTGGACGAGGCTGCTGGTGGACGAGGTTGCTGGTGGACGAGGCTGCTGGTGGACGAGGCTGCTGGTGGACGAGGTTGCTGGTGGACGAGGTTGCTGGTGGACGAGGTTGCTGGTGGACGAGGCTGCTGGTGGACGAGGCTGCTGGTGGACGAGGTTGCTGGTGGACGAGATTGCTAGGTGGACGAGGCTGCTGGTGGACGAGGTTGCTGGTGGACGAGGTTGCTGGTGGACGAGGTTGCTGGTGGACGAGGCTGCTGGTGGACGAGGCTGCTGGTGGACGAGGCTGCTGGTGGACGAGGCTGCTGGTGGACGAGGTTGCTGGTGGACGAGGCTGCTGGTGGACGAGGCTGCTGGTGGACGAGGCTGCTGGTGGACGAGGTTGCTGGTGGACGAGGTTGCTGGTGGACGAGGTTGCTGGTGGACGAGGTTGCTGGTGGACGAGGTTGCTGGTGGACGAGGCTGCTGGTGGACGAGGTTGCTGGTGGACGAGGTTGCTGGTGGACGAGGCTGCTGGTGGACGAGGCTGCTGGTGGACGAGGTTGCTGGTGGACGAGGTTGCTGGTGGACGAGGTTGCTGGTGGACGAGGCTGCTGGTGGACGAAGTCAGGAAACATTTGTCCAGTTTCCTGACAAACCTTACCTAACGTGACCTAACCTAACCTAGCCTAACCTAACCTAACCTGACCTAACCTAACCTAACCTGACCTAACCTAACCTAACCTGACCTAACCTGACCTGACCTAACCTAACCTTACCTAACGTAACCTTACCTAACTTAACCTAACCTGACCTAACCTAACCTGACCTAATCTAGCCTAACCTGACCTAGCCTAACCTGACCTAACCTAACCTGACCTAACCTAACCTGACCTAATCTAACCTAACCTGACCTAACCTAACCTAACCTGATCTAACCTAACCTAACCTTACCTAATGTAACGTAACCTTACCCAACTTAACCTAACCTAACCTGACCTAATCTAGCCTAACCTGACCTAATCTAACCTAACCTAACCTGACCTAACCTAACCTGACCTAATCTAACCTAACCTGACCTAACCTAACCTGACCTAACCTAATCTAACCTTACCTAACGTAACATAAACTTACCTAACTTAACCTAACCTAACCTGACCTAATCTAGCCTAACCTGACCTAACCTAACCTGACCTAACCTAACCTTACCTAACGTAACGTAACGTAACCTTACTTAACTTAACCTAACCTGACCTAACCTAACCTGACCTAATCTAGCCTAACCTGACCTAACCTAACCTGACATAACCTAACCTGACCTAACCTAACCTAACCTAACCTGACCTAACCTAACCTGACCTAACCTAACCTGACCTAACCTAACCTGACCTAACCTAACCTAACCTGACCTAATCTAACCTAACCTAACCTAACCTAACCTAACCTGAAACTTAATTACAGTTTTATGTTTAACAATGAGTATCAGAAATAAGAGCACTGAAGATGGTATCCTCAGCACCATGATGGTATCCTTAGCACCATGATGGTATCCTCAGCACCATGATGGTATCCTCAGCACCATGATGGTATCCTTAGCACCATGATGGTATCCTCAGCAACATGATGGTATCCTCAGCACCATGATGGTATCCTCAGCACCATGATGGTATCCTCAGCACCATGATGGTATCCTTAGCACCATGATGGTATCCTCAGCACCATGATAGTATCCTCAGCACCATGATGGTATCCTTAGGACCATGATGGTATCCTCAGCACCATGATGGTATCCTCAGCACCATGATGGTATCCTTAGCACCATGATGGTATCCTCAGCAACATGATGGTATCCTCAGCACCATGATGGTATCCTTAGCACCATGATGGTATCCTCAGCAACATGATGGTATCCTCAGCACCATGATGGTATCCTTAGCACCATGATGGTATCCTCAGCACCATGATGGTATCCTCAGCACCATGATGGTATCCTCAGCACTATGATGGTATCCTCTGCACCATGATGGTATCCTCAGCACCATGATGGTATCCTTAGCACCATGATGGTATCCTCAGCACCATGATGGTATCCTCAGCACCATGATGGTATCCTTAGCACCATGATGGTATCCTCAGCAACATGATGGTATCCTCAGCAACATGATGGTATCCTCAGCACCATGATGGTATCCTCAGCACCATGATGGTATCCTTAGCACCATGATGGTATCCTCAGCAACATGATGGTATCCTAAGCAACATGATGGTATCCTCAGCACCATGATGGTATCCTTAGCACCATGATGGTATCCTCAGCAACATGATGGTATCCTCAGCACCATGATGGTATCCTTAGCACCATGATGGTATCCTCAGCACCATGATGGTATCCTCAGCACCATGATGGTATCCTCAGCACTATGATGGTATCCTCTGCACCATGATGGTATCCTCAGCACCATGATGGTATCCTTAGCACCATGATGGTATCCTCAGCACCATGATGGTATCCTCAGCACCATGATGGTATCCTTAGCACCATGATGGTATCCTCAGCAACATGATGGTATCCTCAGCAACATGATGGTATCCTCAGCACCATGATGGTATCCTCAGCACCATGATGGTATCCTCAGCACCATGATGGTATCCTCAGCACCATGATGGTATCCTCAGCACCAAGATGGTATCCTCAGCACCATGATGGTATCCTCAGCACCATGATGGTATCCTCAGCACCATGATGGTATCCTCAGCACCATGATGGTATCCTCAGCACCATGATGGTATCCTTAGCACCATGATGGTATCCTCAGCAACATGATGGTATCCTCAGCACCATGATGGTATCCTCAGCAACATGATGGTATCCTCAGCACCATGATGGTATCCTCAGCAACATGATGGTATCCTCAGCACCATGATGGTATCCTCAGCACCATGATGGTATCCTCAGCACCATGATGGTATCCTCAGCACCATGATGGTATCCTCAGCACCATGATGGTATCCTCAGCACCATGATAGTATCCTCAGCACCATGATGGTATCCTCAGCACCATGATGGTATCCTCAGCACCATGATGGTATTCTCAGCACCATGATGGTATCCTCAGCAACATGATGGTATCCTCAGCACCATGATGGTATCCTCAGCACCATGATGGTATCCTCAGCACCATGATGGTATCCTCAGCACCATGATGGTATCCTCAGCACCATGATGGTATCCTCAGCACCAGGTTCAACATCTTATCGTATACCTTCGTCTTTATATTTCCTCTTATTTAAGTTATTCCTTTATGAGGAAATTGTATATAACATTGACATGTTGAAGAGGAAGACATATGTAACACCTGGGTGGCTTTACTGCTGACTGAAGCGTGGCCTGGTGGCTAAAGCTCTCGCTTCACACGCTGAGTGTCCGGGTTCGATTCCCGGCGAGGGGAGAAACATTAGGTGAGTTTCTTTACACCGTTTGTCTTTGTTCACCCATCAGTAAAATGGGTACCTGGGTGTTAGTGGACTGGTGTGGGTCGCATCCTGGGACAAAACTGACCTAATTTGCCCGAAATGCTCAGCATAACAAGTGGCTTTCTATATAGTAGTATGTCATTGATGTCAACTATGGTCTGTATACCTTGTACATGTACTGGTAGTAAATAATATATTATTATTATTATTATTATTATTATTATTATTATTATTATTATTATTATTATTATTATTATTAGTGTAGTAGTAGTAGTAGTAGTAGTAGTAGTAGTAGTAGTGTAGTAGTGGTATAGTGTAGTAGAGTAGTAGTGGTAGTGGTAGTGTAGTGTAGTAGTAGTGTGGTGAGTAGTAGTGGTAGTGTAGTGAGTGGTGAGTGGTGGTGTAGTGGTAGGTGGTGGTGGTGTGTAGTGAGTGAGTGGTAGTGAGTAGTGGTAGTGGTGTGTGGTAGTGGTGGTGAGTGGTGGTAGTAGTGAGTAGGTGGTGTAGTGAGTAGTGGTGTAGTAGTGGTAGTGGTAGTGAGTGTAGTGTGTGGTGGTGGTGAGTGAGTAGTGTGGTGAGTGGTGGTGAGTGGTGTGAGTGTAGTGTGGTAGTGAGTAGTGTAGTGTAGTGTAGTAGTGGTAGTGGTAGTAGTGAGTGTGGTGAGTGTGTAGTGAGTAGTAGTGTGTAGTAGTGGTAGTAGTAGTGGTAGTAGTGGTGGTAGTAGTGGTGGTGTAGTGTAGTAGTGGTAGTGGTGAGTAGTGGTGTGGTAGTGGTAGTGAGTAGTAGTGAGTGGTAGTAGTGGTAGTGAGTGAGTAGTGGTAGTGTAGTGGTGTGTAGTTGTAGTAGTAGTAGTGGTGTAGTGGTAGTAGTGTGGTAGTGTAGTTGTGGTAGTAGTGTGTAGTAGTGTGTAGTGTGAGTAGTGTAGGTAGTGAGTATGTAGTAGTAGTGGTGGTAGTGTGGTAGTGTAGTGGTAGTAGTAGTAGTGGTAGTAGTGTGTGTAGTAGTAGTGAGTAGTAGTAGTTAGTATGTAGTGTAATGGTACTGTAGTAGTTGTAGTGGTAGTAGTGTAGTACTTAGTACTGTAGTATATGTAGTAGTGTAGCTCTCGCCTCTGCCTCACCTACAACCTTCCACTCTCACCTTCACACTTCACCTTCACCTCACCTTCACCTTCACACTTCACCTTCACACTCACCTTCACCACTTCACCTTCATCACCTCACCTTCACACTTCATCCTTCACACCTCACCTTCACACTTCACCTTCACACCTCACTCTTCACACTACCTTCACACTTCACCTTCAATTCACCTTCACACTTCACCTTCACACTTCACCTTCACACCTCACCTTCACATCACCTTCACACTTCACCTTCACACTTCACCTTCACACTTCACCTTCACACTCACCTTCACCACTTCACCTTCACACCTCACCTTCACACCTTCACCTTCACACTTCACCTTCACACTTCACCTTCACTTCACCTTCACTTCACCTTCACACTTCACCTTCACACTTCACCTTCACCTTACCTTCACCTTCACCTTCACCTTCACCTTCACACTTCACCTTCACACTTCACCTTCACACTTCACCTTCACACTTCACCATTCACACTTCACCTTCACCTCACCTTCACACTTCACCTTCACCTTCACACTTCACCTTCACACCTCACCTTCACTTCACCTTCACCTTCACTTCACTTCACCTTCACACTTTCACCTTCACCTCACCTTCACACTTCACCTTCACACTTCACCTTCACACTTCACCTTCACACTTCACCTTCACACCTCACCTTCACACTTCACTTTCACACCTCACCTTCACACCTCACCTTCACACTTCACCTTAACACTTCACCTTCACACTTCACCTTCACACTTCACCTTCACACCTCACCTTCACACTTCACTTTCACACCTCACCTTCACACTTCACCTTCACACTTCACCTTCACACTTCACCTTCAAACCTCACCTTCACACTTCACCTTCACACTTCACCTTCACACTTCACCTTCACACCTCACCTTCACACTTCACTTTCACACCTCACCTTCACACCTCACTTTCACACTTCACTTTCACACCTCACCTTCACATTTCACCTTCACACCTCACCTTCACACTTCACCTTCACACCTCACCATCACACTTCACCTTCACGTTTCACCTTCACACCTCACCTTCACACTTCACCTTCACACTTCACCTTCACACCTCACCTTCACACTTCACTTTCACACTTCACCTTCACACCTCACCTTCACATTTCACCTTCACACCTCACCTTCACACTTCACCTTCACACCTCACCATCACACCTCACCTTCACACTTCACCTTCACACCTCACCTTCACACCTCACCTTCACACCTCACCTTCACACCTCACCTTCACACCTCACCTTCACACCTCACAGTCACACCTCACCTTCACACATCACCTTCATACCTCACCTTCACAATTCACCTTCACACCTCACCTTCACACTTCACATTCACACCTCACCTTCACACCTCACCTTCACACTTCACCTTCACACTTCATCTTCACACCTCACCTTCACACCTCACCTTCACACCTCACAGTCACACCTCACCTTCACACCTCACCATCACACCTCACCTTCACACTTCACCTTCACACCTCACCTTCACACTTCACCTTAACACATCACCTTCACACTTCACCTTCACACCTCACCTTCACACCTCACCTTCACACTTCACCTTCACACCTCACCTTCACACCTCGCCTTCACACTTCACCTTCACACCTCACTTTCACACCTCACCTTCACACTTCACCTTCACACCTCACCTTCACACCACTTCACGTTCACACCTCACCTTCACACCTCACCTTCACACCTCACCTTCACACCTCACCTTCACACCTCACCTTCACACCTCACCTTCATACCTCACCTTCACACCTCACCTTCACACCTCACCTTCACACTTCACCTTCACACTTCACATTCACATCTCACCTTACCTTCATACCTCACCTTCACACCTCACCTTCACACTTCACCTTCACACTTCACCTTCACACCTCACCTTCACACTTCACCTTCATACTTCACCTTCACACTTCACCTTCACACCTCACCTTCACACCTCACCTTCACACTTCACCTTCACACCTCACCTTCACACTACACCTTCACACCTCACCTTCACACCTCACCTTCACACTTCACCTTCACACATCACCTTCACACCTCACCTTCACACCTCACCTTCACACTTCACCTTCACACCTCACCTTCGCACTTCACCTTCACCTTCACACTTCACCTTCACACTTCACCTTCACACCTCACCTTCACACCTCACCTTCACATCTCACCTTCACACCTCACCTTCACACCTCACCTTCACATCTCACCTTCACATCTCACCTTCACACCTCACCTTCACACCTCACCTTCACCTTCACACTTCACCTTCACACTTCACCTTCACACCTCACCTTCACACCTCACCTTCACATCTCACCTTCACACCTCACCTTCACACCTCACCTTCACATCTCACCTTCACACCTCACCTTCACACCTCACCTTCAGCAGTATTTAAGACTTGATTCTTATGCTTCAACTTCCCATAGTTCAAGACCATAGAGCTGAACACTACTTCTGGCTGAGGGACTCACCGCCTCAAAACTATTTCTCCAACGTAGATGGACTGACTACTACGTCTGCTGCCTCTGTATATGACTGAAGAAGACGACTGTCTAGCAGAAACGTTGCTTGAATTTATTATTCTCTCATACTTCTCTTCTCTCTATCTTAATTCACCTCTCCCTCCATTTGTTCCTTTCTCCAACCTTGACACCTCCCTCCCTCTCTTCACCCTCCCCCTTCCCTCCCTCCCTCTCTTCACCTTCCCACTTCCCTCCCTCTCTTCACCTTCCCCCTTCCCTCCCTCCCTCTCTTCACCCTCCTCCTTTCCTCCCTCCCTCTCTTCACCCTCCCTTTCCCTCTCTCCCTCCCCCCTTCCCTCTCTCTTCATATTTCCCCCTTCCCTCTTTACTTCCTTCCGTCTCTTCATCCTCCTCCCTTCACTTCCTCTCCTTACCCTCCCCCTTCCCTCCCTCTCCTCACCCTCCCCCTTCTCTCCCTCTCCTCCCCCTCCCCCGTCCCTCCATCCCTCCCTCCCCACAATCCCTGCAGCTTGAGCCAGCCTACCATTAATCCCAGCCATATGAATGGGATTACATCCGGCTTGCCTGGCGCCGGATGTTAATGAGACTATCACCTCAGATCACACCAGCCCCCTCCTATCTGTCCCCTCTTCCCTCATACCTGCCCCCATATGCCAATCTCCTCCCTGCCTGCCACCTCTATCATGCCTGCCAGTCACCCCCCCCCTCACATTTCTCCCCCCTCCTGACCGCACTTAACCCATTTCTTGCCCCTCTCCATCTTCCCTTCCCTCTTCCCCTTCTCCCTCCCTCTTTTATTGTCGTGTGGGTCTTGGGAGAGATATATAGGAGGTCAAAGATACTCCTTGTTGGATGGTTACGGTATATTTACAGTAAGTGAAGGAGAGTCCCGCACACCGTCTGTCTCGCCTGTAGGTCTAACGTTAGTGAGGCAGTCTGCCTATGATAGGCTGTGCACATGCGCTGAGCCTCTGACGTCAGCGGGTACCGTGACGTCACACGCAAAGGGACCAGCTGTATAAAGATATACTAAACAAGTGTATCTATGATACTGACACGACATTATCACCACAGTGAGTAATAGACTTAAACTCTGTTATAATGATTGTAATGTTGCTGACACTAGCATGGTTGTGAAGGTGAAACCTTAGTGCTAGCATGGTTGTGAAGGTGAAACCTTAGTGCTAGCATGGTTGTGAAGGTGAAACCTTAGTGCTAGCATGGTTGTGAAGGTGAAACCTTAGTGCTAGCATGGTTGTGAAGGTGAAACCTTAGTGCTAGCATGGTTGTGAAGGTGAAACCTTAGTGCTAGCATGGTGGTGAAGGTGAAACCTTAGTGCTAGCATGGGGGTGAAGGTGAAACCTTAGTGCTAGCATGGTGGTGAAGGTGAGACCTTAGTGCTAGCATGGTGGTGAAGGTGAAACCTTAGTGCTAGCATGGTTGTGAAGGTGAGACCTTAGTGCTAGCTTGGTGGTGAAGGTGAGACTTTAGTGCTAGCTTGGTGGTGAAGGTGAGACCTTAGTGCTAGCTTGGTGGTGAAGGTGAGACCTTAGTGCTAGCTTGGTGGTGAAGGTGAAACCTTAGTGCTAGCTTGGTGGTGAAGGTGAAACCTTAGTGCTAGCTTGGTGGTGAAGGTGAAACCTTAGTGCTAGCATGGTTGTGAAGGTGAGAGCTTAGTGCTAGCATGGTTGTGAAGGTGAGACCTTAGTGCTAGCATGGTTGTGAAGGTGAAACCTTAGTGCTAGCTTGGTGGTGAAGGTGAAACCTTAGTGCTAGCATGGTGGTGAAGGTGAAACCTTAGTGCTAGCATGGTGGTGAAGGTGAAACCTTAGTGCTAGCATGGTGGTGAAGGTGAAACCTTAGTGCTAGCATGGTGGTGAAGGTGAAACCTTAGTGCTAGCATGGTGGTGAAGGTGAAACCTTAGTGCTAGCATGGTGGTGAAGGTGAAACCTTAGTGCTAGCATGGTTGTGAAGGTGAAACCTTAGTGCTAGCATGGTTGTGAAGGTGAAACCTTAGTGCTAGCATGGTTGGGAAGGTGAAACCTTAGTGCTAGCATGGTTGGGAAGGTGAAACCTTAGTGCTAGCATGGTGGTGAAGAGGTGAAACTTGAGTAAGCTAGCATGGTGGTGAAGGTGAAACTAGTGCTAGCATGGTGTGAAGGTGAAACCTTAGTGCTAGCATGGTGGTGAAGGTGAAACCTTAGTGCTAGCATGGTGTGGTGAACATGCTAGCTGGTGGTGAGGGAAACCTTAGTGCTAGCATGGTGGTGAAGGTGAAACCTTAGTGCTAGCATGGTGGTGAAGGTGAAACCTTAGTGCTAGCATGGTGGTGAAGGTGAAACCTTAGTGCTAGCATGGTGGTGAAGGTGAAACCTTAGTGCTAGCATGGTGGTGAAGGTGAAACCTTAGTGCTAGCATGGTGGTGAAGGTGAACTAGTGCTAGCTGGTGGTGGTGAAACCTTAGTGCTAGCTTGGTGGTGAAGGTGAAACCTTAGTGCTAGCTGGTGGTGAAGGTGAAACCTAGTGCTAGCATGGTGGTGAAGGTGAAACTTAGTGCTAGCATGGTGGTGAAGGTGAAACCTTAGTGCTAGCTGGTGGTGAAGGTGAAACCTTAGTGCTAGCATGGTGGTGAAGGTGAGAGCTTAGTACTAGCAGGGTGGTGAATGTGAAACCTTAGTGCTAGCTTGGTGGTGAAGGTGAAACCTTAGTGCTAGCATGGTGGTGAAGGTGAAACCTTAGTGCTAGCATGGTGGTGAAGGTGAGAGCTTAGTACTAGCTTGGTGGTGAAGGTGAAACCTTAGTGCTAGCATGGTGGTGAAAGTGAAACCTTAGTACTAGCATGGTGGTGAAGGTTAAACCTTAGTGCTAGCTTGGTGGTGAAGGTGAGAGCTTAGTACTAGCATGGTGGTGAAGGTGAGAGCTTAGTGCTAGCTTGGTGGTGAAGATGAAACCTTAGTACTAGCATGGTGGTGAAGGTGAGAGCTTAGTACTAGCATTGTGGTGAAGGTGAGAGCTTAGTGCTAGCTTGGTGGTGAAGGTGAGAGCTTAGTGTTAGCATGGTGGTGAAGGTGAGAACCTTAGTCTAGCATGGTGGTGAAGGTGAGACCTTAGTGACTTGATGGTGGTGAAGGTGAGAGCTTAGTGCTAGCATGGTGGTGAAGGTGAAGACCTTAGTGCTAGCATGGTGGTGAAGGTGAGACCTTAGTGCTAGCATGGTGGTGAAGGTGAGACCTTAGTCTAGCATGGTGGTGAAGGTGGAGCTTAGTCTAGCATGGTGGTGAAGGTGAGAGCTTAGTACTAGCATGGTGGTGAAGGTGAAGACCTTAGTGCTAGCATGGTGGTGAAGGTGAAGCTTAGTACTAGCATGGTGGTGAAGGTGAGAGCTTAGTACTAGCATGGTGGTGAAGGTGAGAGCTTAGTACTAGCATGGTGGTGAAGGTGGAGCTTAGTACTAGCATGGTGGTGAAGGTGAGCTTAGTCTAGCATGGTGGTGAAGGTGAAGACCTTAGTGCTAGCATGGTGGTGAAGGTGAGAGCTTAGTACTAGCATGGTGGTGAAGGTGAGAGCTTAGTACTAGCATGGTGGTGAAGTGAGAGCTTAGTACTAGCATGGTGGTGAAGGTGAGAGCTTAGTGCTAGCATGGTGGTGAAGGTGAAGCTAGTCTAGCATGGTGGTGAAGGTGAGAGCTTAGTACTAGCATGGTGGTGAAGGTGAGAGCTTAGTACTAGCATGGTGGTGAAGGTGAGAGCTTATCTAGCATGGTGGTGAAGGTGAGAGCTTAGTACTAGCATGGTGGTGAAGGTGAGAGCTTAAGTACTAGCATGGTGGTGAAGGTGAGAGCTTAGTACTAGCATGGTGGTGAAGGTGAGAGCTTAGTACTAGCATGGTGGTGAAGGTGAGGCTAAGTACTAGCATGGTGGTGAAGGTGAGAGCTTAGTACTAGCATGGTGGTGAAGGTGAGACCTTAGTGCTAGCATGGTGGTGAAGGTGAGAGCTTAGTACTAGCATGGTGGTGAAGGTGAGAGCTTAGTACTAGCATGGTGGTGAAGGTGAGAGCTTAGTACTAGCATGGTGGTGAAGGTGAGAGCTTAGTGCTAGCATGGTGGTGAAGGTGAGAGCTTAGTACTAGCATGGTGGTGAAGGTGAGAGCTTAGTACTAGCATGGTGGTGAAGGTGAGAGCTTAGTACTAGCATGGTGGTGAAGGTGAGAGCTTAGTGCTAGCATGGTGGTGAAGGTGAGAGCTTAGTGCTAGCATGGTGGTGAAGGTGAGAGCTTAGTGCTAGCATGGTGGTGAAGGTGAGAGCTTAGTGCTAGCATGGTGGTGAAGGTGAGGGTTTAGTTCCTTAGGTTGACAATTCAATACTTTATGATCATCATCTGGCGTGATGGAATATAACATGAGACAGTTTTTTCTCCCACTGTGTAACTATCACATTGAATAACGTAGCAACACACTTGCTCAGAAGGTGTTGTGACTCACTAAGCTCACAATGGCAGCTCACTAAGCTCACAATGGCAGCTCTCACAATGTTACAGACTCACAAATATTTAAAGTAATATGAAAATCATCAATAACTTTCATGATCAAGTTTTATAAACAGAGTTTATGTTGAAGCTTGGGAGGAGGGGAGGGGAGCGGAGGGGAGGGGGAGGGGGTAGTAGGGCGGGAAGGGGAGAGGGAGGGAGTGAAGGGAGAGGGGGGAAGAAGGAGGAGGGAAGGGAGAGGGAGGGAGGGAAGGGAGAGGAGGGAGGGAAGGGGAGAGGGAGGGAGGGAAGGGGAGAGGGAGGGAGGGAAGGGGAGAGGGTGGGAAGGAAGGGGAGAGGTAGGAGGAAGGAGAGGAGGGAGAGGAGGGAGGGAGGGAGGGAGGGAAGGGGAGAGAGGGAAGGGGAGAGGGAGAGAGGGAAGGGGAGAGGGAGGGAGGGAAGGGGAGAGGGAGGGAGGGGGAGGGGAGAGGGAGGTGGGAAACATAAACAATTCCGCTACATGGGACAGCTCTTGAGGAAACAAGACCCCTGTCAGCATCACTGATTATACCACCAACCAACACCAGCACGTTGACAACACTGCAGTAACACCAGCACGTTGACAACACTGCAGTAACACCAGCACGTTGACAACACTGCAGTAACACCAGCACGCTGACAACACTGCAGTAACACCAGCACGCTGACAACACTGCAGTAACACCAGCACGCTGACAACACTGCAGTAACACCAGCACGCTGACAACACTGCAGTAACACCAGCACTCTGACAACACTGCAGTAACACCAGCACGCTGACAACACTGCAGTAACACCAGCACGCTGACAACACTGCAGTAACACCAGCTCCTGAAACACTGCTGTTGATAGTGTTGCAAATATTGCATTAACAAGAGCGTGTCAGTCCAAAACAACACTGGTGTGAACAACGCAGGTGTCTACCTGCAATGACACACATGTGTTGTGATGACACCTGTGTGTGTGTCTGGTGTTAATGACGATATTTCTTTCTATATCAGTTTATCGCTCTCTCTCTCTCTATTACTCTCCGTTCTCCCCTTTCGTTGTTACTACTTAAGTATATAAACATTGAGATGTACTCACCTAATTGTGGTTGCAGGGGTCGAGACTCAGCTCCTGGCCCCGCCTCTTCGCTGTCTGCTACTGGGTCTCTGCTCTCCCTGCTCCATGAGCTTTATCATACCTTGTCTTAAAACTATGTATGGTTCCTGCCTCCACTATATCTTTCTCTAGTCCATTCCACTTCCTGACTACTCTGTGGCTGAAGAAATGTTTCCTGACATCCCTTTGACTCATCTGAGTCTTCAGCTTCCAGTTGTGTCCCCTTGTTTCTGTGTTCCCTCTCTGAAACAACCTGTCACTATCTACCTTGTCAATTCCCCGCAGTATTTTGTATGTCGTTATCATGTCTCCTCTGACCCTTCTTTCCTCCAGTGTTGTTAGTCCTATTTCCCTCAACCTTTCTTCATAAGACAGACCCCTGAGTTGTGGAACTAACCTTGTCGCAAACCTTTGCACTTTCTCTAGTTTCCTTACGTGCTTGACCAGGTGTGGGTTCCAGACTGGTGCTGCATATTCTA
>WNWK01004771.1:32500-67500 GCA_009830355.1 Cherax destructor
TGAGAGAAGAACAAGGAAACAAAGACTGAGAGAAGAACAAGGAAACAAAGACTAGAGAAGAAAAGAAACAAACAAGAAGAAAGACAAAGACTGAGAGAAGAACAAGGAAACAAAGACTGAGAGAAGAACAAGGAAACAAAGACTAAGAGAAGAACAAGAAAAAGACGAGAAACAAGAACAAGACGAGAAGAACAAGGAAACAAAGACTGAGAGAAGAACAAGGAAACAAAGACTGAGAGAAGAACAAGGAAACAAAGACTGAGAGAAGAACAAGGAAACAAAGACTGAGAGAAGAACAAGGAAACAAAGACTGAGAGAAGAACAAGGAAACAAAGACTAAGAGAAGAACAAGGAAACAAAGACTGAGAGAAGAACAAGGAAACAAAGACGAGAGAAGAACAAGGAAACAAAGACTAGAGAAGAACAAGGAAACAAAGACAGAGAAGAACAAGGAAACAAAGACTGAGAGAAGAACAAGAAACAAGACTGAGAGAAGAACAAGGAAACAAAGACTGAGAGAAGAACAAGGAAACAAAGACTAAGAGAAGAACAATGAAACAAAGACTGAGAGAAGAACAAGGAAACAAAGACTAAGAGAAGAACAAGGAAACAAAGACAGAGAAGAAAAAGGAAACAAAGACTGAGAGAAGAACAAGGAAACAAAGACTAAGAGAAGAACAAGGAAACAAAGACTAGAGAAGAACAAGGAAAAAAGACTGAGAGAAGAACAAGGAAACAAAGACTGAGAGAAGAACAAGGAAACAAAGACTAAGAGAAGAACAAGGAAACAAAGACTAAGAGAAGAACAAGGAAACAAAGACTGAGAGAAGAACAAGGAAACAAAGACTGAGAGAAGAACAAGGAAACAAAGACTGAGAGAAGAACAAGGAAACAAAGACAGAGAAGAACAAGGAAACAAAGACTGAGAGAAGAACAAGGAAACAAAGACTGAGAGAAGAACAAGGAAACAAAGACTGAGAGAAGAAAAAGGAAACAAAGACTGAGAGAAGAACAAGGAAACAAAGACAGAGAAGAACAAGGAAACAAAGACTGAGACAAGAACAAGGAAACAAAGACTGAGAGAAGAACAAGGAAACAAAGACTGAGAGAAGAACAAGGAAACAAAGACTGAGAGAAGAACAAGGAAACAAAGACTAAGAGAAGAACAAGGAAACAAAGACTGAGAGAAGAACAAGGAAACAAAGACTGAGAGAAGAACAAGGAAACAAAGACTAAGAGAAGAACAAGGAAACAAAGACAGAGAAGAACAAGAAACAAAGACTGAGAGAAGAACAAGGAAACAAAGACTGAGAGAAGAACAAGGAAACAAAGACTGAGAGAAGAAAAGGAAACAAAGACTGAGAGAAGAACAAGGAAACAAAGACAGAGAAGAACAAGGAAACAAAGACTGAGACAAAACAAGGAAACAAGACTGAGAGAAGAACAAGGAAACAAAGACTGAGAGAAGAACAAGGAAAAAAGACTGAGAGAAGAACAAGGAAACAAAGACTAAGAGAAGAACAAGGAAACAAAGACTGAGAGAAGAACAAGGAAACAAAGACAGAGAAGAACAGGAAACAAAGACAGAGAAGAACAAGGAAACAAAGACAGAGAAGAACAAGGAAACAAAGACTAAGAGAAGAACAAGGAAACAAAGACTGAGAGAAGAACAAGGAAACAAAGACAGAGAAGAACAAGGAAACAAAGACAGAGAAGAACAAGGAAACAAAGACAGAGAAGAACAAGGAAACAAAGACTGAGAGAAGAACAAGGAAACAAAGACAGAGAGAAGAACAAGGAAACAAAGACTGAGAGAAGAACAAGGAAACAAAGACTGAGAGAAGAACAAGGAAACAAAGACTGAGATAAGAACAAGGAAACAAAGACAGAGCAGAACAAGGAAACAAAGACTGAGAGAAGAACAAGGAAACAAAGACTGAGAGAAGAACAAGGAAACAAAGACTGAGAGAAGAACAAGGAAACAAAGACTGAGAGAAGAACAAGGAAACAAAGACTGAGAGAAGAACAAAGGAACAAAGACTGAGAGAAGAACGAGGAAACAAAGACTGAGAGAAGAACAAGGAAACAAAGACTGAGAGAAGAACAAGGAAACAAAGACTGAGAGAAGAACAAGGGAATAAAAGACTGAGAGAAGAACAAGGAAACAAAGACTGAGAGAAGAACAAGGGAATAAAAGACTGAGAGAAGAACAAGGAAACAAAGACTGAGAGAAGATCAAGGGAACAAAGACTGAGAGAAGAACAAGGAAATAAAGACTAAGAGAAGAAAAAGGAAACAAAGACTGAGAGAAAAACAAGGAAATAAAGATTAAGAGAAGAAAAAGGAAACAAAGACTGAGAGAAGAACAAGGGAACAAAGACTGAGAGAAGAACAAGGAAACAAAAACTGAGAGAAGAACAAGGAAACAAAAACTGAGAGAAGAACAAGGAAACAGAGACTGAGAGAAGAACAAGGAAACAGAGACTGAGAGAAGAACAAGGAAACAGAGACTGAGAGAAGAACAAGGAAACAGAGACTGAGAGAAGAACAAGGAAACAAAGACTGAGAGAAGAACAAGGAAACAAAGACTGAGAGAAGAACAAGGAAACAAAGACTGAGAGAAGAACAAGGAAACAAAGACTGAGAGAAGAACAAGGAAACAAAGACTGAGATAAGAACAAGGAAACAAAGACTGAGAGAAGAACAAGGAAACAAAGACTGAGAGAAGAACAAGGAAACAAAGACTGAGAGAAGAACGAGGAAACAGAGACTGAGAGAAGAACAAGGAAACAGAGACTGAGAGAAGAACAAGGAAACAAAGACTGAGAGAAGAACAAGGAAACAAAGACTGAGAGAAGAACAAGGAAACAAAGACTGAGAGAAGAACAGGAAACAGAGACTGAGAGAAGAACAAGGAAACAGAGACTGAGAGAAGAACAAGGAAACAAAGACTGAGAGAAGAACAAGGAAACAGAGACTGAGAGAAGAACAAGGAAACAGAGACTGAGAGAAGAACAAGGAAACAAGACTGAGAAAAGAACAAGGAAACAAAGACTGAGAGAAGAACAAGGAAACAAAGACTGAGAGAAGAACAAGGAAACAAAGACTGAGAGAAGAACAAGGAAACAAAGACTGAGAGAAGAACAAGGAAACAAAGACTGAGAGAAGAACAAGGAAACAAAGACTGAGAGAAGAACAAGGAAACAAAGACTGAGAGAAGAACAAGGAAACAAAGACTGAGAGAAGAACAAGGAAACAAAGACTGAGAGAAGAACAAGGAAACAAAGACTGAGAGAAGAACAAGGAAACAAAGACTGAGAGAAGAACGAGGAAACAGAGACTGAGAGAAGAACAAGGAAACAGAGACTGAGAGAAGAACAAGGAAACAAAGACTGAGAGAAGAACAAGGAAACAGAGACTGAGAGAAGAACAAGGAAACAGAGACTGAGAGAAGAACAAGGAAACAAAGACTGAGAGAAGAACAAGGAAACAAGACTGAGAGAAGAACAAGGAAACAAAGACTGAGAGAAGAACAAGGAAACAAAGACTGAGAGAAGAACAAGGAAACAAAGACTGAGAGAAGAACAAGGAAACAAAGACTGAGAGAAGAACAAGGAAACAAAGACTGAGAGAAGAACAAGGAAACAAAGGCTGAGAAGAACAAGGAACAAAGACTGAGAGAAGAACAAGGAAACAAAGACTGAGAGAAGAACAAGGAAACAGAGACTGAGAGAAGAACAAGGAACAAAGGCTGAGAAGAACAAGGAACAAAGACTGGGAGGAACAGTAATAATGGAAGAGACAACAAAAATGAATCACAATAAATGAAAAAAAAAACACTTACATAAAAGATAAGGAAAGAAATCAGAAAATGGAGGAGAAAGAGAAGAGGGAGAGGATGGAGGGAGAGGATGGAGGGAGAGGATGGAGGGAGAGGATGGAGGGAGAGGATGGAGGGAGAGGATGGAGAGAGAGGAGGAGAGGATGGAGGGAGAGGATGGAGGGAGGATGGAGGGAGAGGATGGAGGGAGAGGATGGAGGGAGAGGATGGAGGGAGAGGATGGAGGGAGAGGATGGAGGGAGAGGATGGAGGGAGAGGATGGAGGGAGAGGATGGAGGGAGAGGATGGAGGGAGAGGATGGAGGGAGAGGATGGAGGGAGACGATGGAGGGAGAGGATGGAGGGAGAGGATGGAGAGAGAGGATGGAGGGAGAGGATGGAGGGAGAGGATGGAGGGAGAGGATGGAGGGAGAGGATGGAGGGAGAGGATGGAGGGAAAGGGAGTAAGGGAGAAAGGGAGTAGGGGAGAAAGGGAGTAGGGGAGAAAGGGAGTAGGGGAGAGGAAGCGATAATGAGGATACGATCAATAACACGCTACCAACATTACTGATGATAATGATGATGGTGGTAGTGGTGGTAGCGGTGGTGGTGGTGGTAGCAGTGGTGGTGGTGGTAGCAGTGGTGGTGGTGGAGGCGGTGGTGGTAGTGGTGGTGGTAGTGGCGGTGGTGGTAGTGGTGATGGTGGTAGTGGTGATGGTGGTAGTGGTGGTGGTGGTAGTGGTGATGGTGGTAGTGGTGATGGTGGTAGTGGTGGTGGTGGTAGTGGTGATGGTGGTAGTGGTGAGGGTGGTAGTGGTGATGGTGGTAGTGGTGATGGTGGTAGTGGTGATGGTGGTAGTGGTGGTGGTGGTAGTGGTGGTGGTGGTAGTGGTGATGGTGGAGTGGTGATGGTGGTAGTGGTGGTGGTGGAGTAGTGATGGTGGTAGTGGTGATGGTGGTAGTGGTGATGGTGGTAGTGGTGGTGGTAGTGGTGATGGTGGTAGTGGTGATGGTGGTAGTGGTGGTGGTAGTGGTGATGGTGGTAGTGGTGATGGTGGTAGTGGTGGTGGTGGTAGTGGTGATGGTGGTAGTGGTGGTGGTGGTAGTGGTGATGGTGGTAGTGGTGATGGTGGTAGTGGTGATGGTGGTAGTGGTGATGGTGGTAGTGGTGGTGGTGGTGGTAGTGGTGATGGTGGTAGTGGTGGTGTTGGTAGTGGTGATGGTGGTAGTGGTGATGGTGGTAGTGGTGATGGTGGTAGTGGTGATGGTGGTAGTGGTGGTGGTGGTGGTAGTGGTGATGGTGGTAGTGGTGGTGGTGGTAGTGGTGATGGTGGTAGTGGTGATGGTGGTAGTGGTGATGGTGGTATGACAATAGTCCTTCATGGTGTGAACGACCATCCTCACAATAGTCTGCAACATACAGTGGCGCAGCCACCAGGAGGAAGGAGGGTGTGAGGGAGGGTGTGAGGGAGGGAGTGAGGGAGGGAGTGAGGGAGGGAGTGAAGGAGGGTGTGAGGGAGGGAGTGAAGGGGGAGTGAAGGAGGGTGTGAGGGAGGGAGTGAAGGGGTGGAGGGAGGGAGTGAAGGGGGAGTGAAGGAGGGTGGAGGGAGGGAGTGAAGGGGGAAGTGAAGGAGGTGTGAGGGAGGAAGTGAGGGAGGGAGGAAGGAGGTGTGAGGGAGGGAGTGAGGGAGGGAGTGAAGGAGGGTGTGAGGGAGGGAGTGAGGGAGGGAGTGAAGGATGGTGTGAGGGAGGGAGTGAGGGAGTGAAGGAGGGTGTGAGGGAGGGAGTGAAGGGGGAGTGAAGGGGGAGTGAAGGAGGGTGTGAGGGAGGGAGTGAAGGAGGGTGTGAGGGAGGGAGTGAGGGAGGGAGTGAAGGAGGGTGTGAGGGAGGGAGTGAAGGAGGGAGTGAAGGAGGGGTGGGGAGGGAGGGAAGGGGGAGGAAGGAGGGTGTGAGGGAGGGAGTGAAGGGGGAGTGAAGGAGGGTGTGAGGGAGGGAGTGAAGGGGGAAGTGAAGGAGGGTGAGGGAGGGAGGAGGGAGGGAGTGAAGGAGGGTGTGAGGGAGGGAGTGAAGGGGGGAGTGAAGGAGGGTGTGAGGGAGGGAGTGAAGGGGGAAGTGAAGGAGGGTGTGAGGGAGGGAGTGAAGGAGGGTGTGAGGGAGGGAGTGAAGGGGGGAGTGAAGGGGGGTGTGAGGGAGGGAGTGAAGGAGGGTGTGAGGGAGGGAGTGAAGGAGGAAGCAGGAAGGAAGGGAGGGATGGAGTGTGCCAAGGATGACATCAATAATAATCCACTTCGTGTATGTCAAGTGTTTGAAGAAGCAACACCATCAGTCACTTCCATCAATTAATTTGATCAATTATTGTCATTCATCTTAAGAGTTATGGTGTTACACTTATGTTAAGTTATATTGTTACATGTATAACATTAAGAGTATGGTGTTACATACTTATATAAGGTATATTGCTCCTCATATAATGTAGTTGGACTCCATCAAGTGTTTGTGTGGCTGACGCTGCCACAAACACCAATACATCTCATATTATCTCACGTCATGAACTTCCAAAAAGTGAGGCAGTTTGTTAAGAATGCAGTGCCAACTGTCAGTTGGTGCCTGTGTATGTGAGCATGATGTTAGAGAGATGAACAAGCAGCTGTCCCTCACAACATCAGCTCTGCCTGTGTATGTGAACATGATGTTAGAGAGATGAACAAGCAGCAGTCCCTCACAACATCACCTCACTTGCCTCATGGCTGCCTCACACATCCTCTTCTTTGCTTGAATTATAAGTGTTTATTCAAATATCTTGCATAACCATTTCGTTCATATAAATATTTGAGGTTTCAACAACGATATGTCATGATATTTTTGCTTTAAGTTCTTTATATCTCTGAATAATGTCAATTATGTGTTGGCTTTGCTGACCTCTTTGTGACAGGAGAAAAAATCAATATTGGCTGCCTAAAAGTAAAAAAAAAAAAAGAATTATTTCCATGTGTATAACACAAGCAATCTATCCATAGCCGGAAAGAAATAGTTATTTCACGTTCAAATTGTTTTTGGGGAGATATTAACAACAAGATTATTTTTTATGTGAGGTAAAATGTACTTGGTAAAATGTATGCCTAGCCAATGATTGGCCAGTATTCCGTCACGTGACTCGCTGGTCAGTTCCAACACTATTAATGTCTGGTGAGTGTGACACGTAAAGTGACCTTCACCACATAATTCATAACTTAAGTGAAGGACAGAAGCTGAGATGACAACTACACTGTGAGTACTGCTCTTCATCCTTTACTTAATAATAAGTTAGCATAATTTACCTTAGCTTAACTTTAGTTAACTTATAATAACTCACATTGGCTGTAGTATTTTGAAAAGATCTTTTTATGTTTATTCTAATGGCCAATTATACCCAAACATCTCTTTTTTTTTTTTTAAATGTGCACACATTAAAACTGCAGGGCACAGCTATCAATTAGACATTTGCAGTCATAAATTACAGGGAAACTGGACGCTGCCGCCCAACTAACCTGAACGTTTTATAACTAATATAACCCTTGGGGTTTAGAGTTTAATTTGATTATAATAATAATAATTTAGAGAGCAATACAAGCATACACTTGTGAGTGACTGACCAAGTGTTGTCCAGAAGTGTTACACTTGTGTTAGACTCGATACTGCGTCACCTCAGTCGTGTAATAGTAGACTAATATTCGAAGTGGTGGCATAAATGTGGTCTATTACCCAGTCGACTCTTTCCACTTTGTATTATGGTGGATTGTGGTAGATTCCCCCATGCTACTCTATCTCCCCCAGCTTCTCTCTTCCTCTCACTCTTCCTCACCCTTGTCTCATCTGTCTGACTTTTTTGGATTATCCTGGAGGGTTCTCTACACATATGCTGCTATGTGTGATAATCTATGTAACTATATTTGTGTATACCTGAATAAACTTACTAAGTACTTCTCTGGCATAACTTCTAGCACCTGTCTCCTCCTTCGTTATCTCCCTCCTTCCCTCTTTCTTCCACCTTCCCACAGTCTCCCTCCCTCTCCCTTCCACCTTCCCACAGTCTCCCTCCCTCTCCCTTCCACCTTCCCACAGTCTCCCTCCCTCTCCCTTCCACCTTCCCACAGTCTCCCTCCCTCTCCCTTCCACCTTCCCACAGTCTCCCTCCCTCTCCCTTCCACCTTCCCACAGTCTCCCTCCCTTTCCCTTCCACCTTCCCACAGTCTCCCTCATAATCCTCATACATTCTCTCTCCCCTTTACTTGCACATCCCTTTTGCAGTAATTCCCTAAGAGAGGAAGAGGAAAGAACGGAGGGAAGTGGGAGAACCAGAGGAAAGAGGAGTGTAGGAAGATGAGAGAGAGGGAGAGATAATGAGGAATTAAAATAAATTTTTAAAAGACTAATTAATTTTTCGTCACATCAAATAAGCAGTTTTGCACCGGTTAGAAAATAGTCTGGTAAATACATGTATATATAATCATGAAAATGGCTCGAGGCCAGAAAATGAGGCTTTTCCCTTGTAAAAGGCTGTAATTCATTGAATTAAGACTAATAACTAATGCAACTGGCTTGTGTAATGTAATTACCTGTCTGTATACTTGTCACATGTTGATTCCATTATTATTTATTTGATCGTTATAACTATATATAACATAACCGTGGCGGACTGCGACGGAGGGCAGTTAGATTTTGTTTAGTATCTCTTAAAGCCCCACTGTGGGTGATAAAGCCCCACTCTGGGTGATAAAGCCCCACTGTGGGGGATAAAGCCCCACTCTGGGTGATAAAGCCCCACTGTGGGTGATAAAGTCCCACGTCAGGAAACACTTGTCCTGTTTCCTGACAAACCTTTCCTAACCTAAACCCCACTGTGGGCAATAAACCCCCACGATGGGTGGTGACAATTCATAATAAAGGTTTTCATTGGTAAACTTGTCTTGACTACCATGTGTCGGCCCTTAAGACACATCTCCTCGTTCAACAAGTGTGAGAGTCTACCAGAGTGAGAGATGAGCCGGGGACACTTGATGTGATTCTTCCTTACGGAGTCTTGGACAAACAGCATGTCAAGTTCCACTTGGAGGAACTATGACTTAAGGAGCAGAGAGGTGGTATAAGATAGCAGGAGGGAATACAAGATAGGTTACTAGAAGGGTATAAGAAAGAGGTAGATGTAGCCTGGTAGGAGCAGAGTTCATTGGGATGAAATGCTATCTTGGATTTATTTTTCGTGGATATTCGAGAATGCAAACAATAGCTTCATTCCGGTTCAAAGATCAAAAGATTAACGGGAAAGGCAAAAGGAACAATATTGTAGAGGAACATCCTCAGCACTAGGAACAATAATAACTACCCGACTTGTAGAAAGTTACCCAAGCCAACATTCATTTACTAGGCAACACTCACAAGAACAGCAAACACTAAATAACGCAACACTGATCCAGAGAACAACACGCAAGATAACAAAATAATATAACATTGACAAAAATAAGCCACAGTTGCAAACCATGTAAAAACTGGTGCATATTTGAATGTATTTTTTATGAAACCCTGAACCCGTGGGGGTGATATAGTGCAGGTAGTGATGGAGGCGCCATCCTCCATACACAACACAAACTAGAATCTTCAAGTTAGGCTTACTTAAACAAAAATCGATACAGAACAGACACTAGGAAATATTTCATGCCATAATGTATAATAGACAAATGGAGAGAGACAATTAGAGATAGTGATTGGCACCCGGAGATAGTGACATACAGCTGGAGATAGTGACAGACAGCTGGAGATAGTGACAGACAGCTGGAGATAGACAGTGGTAGACAACTTAACATATATATATTTTATGAAGTAAATATTGGCAGACACGACATCAGCAGCTTATCTCTGTTCCTCTTACTACAGATAGTCACGCACACTGGCACACACGCACACCTATGTGTACACGAACACGCACACACGAACGAATGTGCACACGCATGCGTGCAGATACGAAAAGAAGTTGTAAAACATCAAAGGCTTATAAATTCTTATAAGTTTTCCTTGCTCATACACGTTGAAGGATAGTCTCTCTCTCTCTCTCTCTCTCTCTCTCTCTCTCTCTCTCTCTCTCTCTCAAACACACATAATGGAGAATTTATATGATAAATTATAATAACAATAATCGTCCTGATTTTCGTGTGGTGGGTGCGCCTTGTCATCAGCTGGACCACGAGGCTTCAGGTTGTGGCTGTGTTGAATTGTGTTACGTAAAAATGTGCGAATTGTGTTCGATGACGGGTCGTGTTTTGTATGTACCTGTGTGTTGCAGCCTCAGGAACGTACCTGAAGACCACGGGAGAGGTAAGTAGGTGTAAGCTTGCATAGAGAGCATATTTAAACCAGTGACGTACATGCTTGCTGGTGGCGCCTGAGATTGACTCCCACGACCCCCTCTCTGCTTTTCAACAGTTTGTATACCCCCAAGAGATGTATATTTCTCAGTTTATATACACTGAGAGGTGTGTAGCTTGGCATATTTACACTGAGAGGAGCAGCTCCGCGTGTATACATCCTCAGGTGTGTACTTGGATGTATATACACTTGGTAAGTACCATTAAGGGAACCGCCACACGAGGCTACGTACCGGAGGTCACACCACATTTCCTTCGATTTTCCCCGCCGGTGAAAGGGTCTTGATCCAGGGAATGGGAGCTATCATGCACTTTCCTGGAACAGATGGGTCTTCCTCCCATTTCCCTTGGACTCTGTGAGTCTTTCTGGTTTGCACACTTCCCCGCGAATTTAATGATAGTAAACTGGTAATCTTAAAAATATATAATTTTAGGAATATTTTCTTGTGATTTACAATAATACTTGTTTACAGTCCTCTGTATAGCATATATGCTATACTGATTACATTACTTATATAGAGATACATAACTAAATAGCCGGAGTGCCTCTTGCTTAGCAGACGGAGGATCGAGCCTACACACACACACACACACACACACACACACACACACACACACCACACACACACACATACACACACACACACACACACACACCTACGAGGAGAGGTTAAGGGAAATCGACCTGACGACACTGGGGGACAGGAGAGATAGGGGGGGACATGCTAACAACATATAAGATACTGAGAGGAATTGACAAAGTGTACAAAGACAGAATGTTCCCAGAGATGGGACACAGCAACAAGGGGACACAGTTGGAAGTTGAAGACTCAGATGAATCACAGAGATGTTAGGAAGTATTTCTTCAGTCACAGAGTGGTCGGGAAGTGGAATAGTTTAGGAAGTGATGTAGTGGAGGCAGGCTCCATACATAGCTTTAAGAAGAGGTATGATAAAGCTCATGGCGCAGGGAGTGACCCAGTAGCGGCCAGTGAAGAGGCGGGGCCAGGAGCTATGAATCGACCCCTGCAACCACAACTAGGTGAGTACAACTAGGTGAGTACACACATACATACAACAGGCCTAGTGTCTAATCGACATGTGCCTAGGACAAAATGGTAACTAACACACACACACACACACACACACACACACACACACACACACACACACACACACACACACACACACACACACACACACACACACACACACACGCACACACACTTGCATGGGACGTATTGATGTTTCAAGTTTTCAGATTTACTACCCTGGGGTATTTTCTCCCTCCCCTCCCCCTCCTTCACCTCCCCCTTTTTTGATATGGAAATTCTTCTTTCCGCTTTGTGTGAGGCAGCTGGAAGAGGGAAGTGAGAGAGAGAGAAGAAATGCTTTCCTGTTCTAGCAGGAAAAAACAATTTCCCGCATGCTTCCATAGGAGGAAAAACGAGTTTCAAGTATCAGTCAGCTGCGACTAGTTGCATTATGGGAAAAAATATATTGACATGTGTTGGAAACACAGGATAAGCTATATCCCAAGATAACCTAGCATAGTACTGTTTCTCTGTGTTTATTCTCTCCGTCACTCTAACCCACAGTGTGGGCTATGAGAACCCACACAGTGTGGGTTATGAGAACATTAAGGACTACCAGCGCACTGGGATTTCAACATTAGCTGAAGGTTAAAATAATTATGTTTAAGATAATCTCAGCTTAACAGTAAAATTATAAGTGGTAACCAATTATAATATTACGTCAAAAAAAATGCAAAACTCCAATAATGGGTCGAGTTGTTTACATATTGATTTAAGACTTGGAGGATGAGGTGATAACTAACCCAGTGCTGGGTCGTTCAGTTAAGACTTGGAGGATGAGGTGATGACTAACCCAGTGCTGGGTCGTTCAGTTAAGACTTGGAGGATGAGGTGATGACTAACCCAGTGCTGGGTCGTTCAGTTAAGACTTGGAGGATGAGGTGATGACTAACCCAGTGCTGGGTCGTTCAGTTAAGACGTGGAGGATGAGGTGATAACTAACCCAGTGCTGGGTCGTTCAGTTAAGACGTGGAGGATGAGGTGATAACTAACCCAGTGCTGGGTTGTTCAGTTAAGACGTGGAGGATGAGGTGATAACTAACCCAGTGCTGGGTTGTTCATTTAAGACGTTGTGGATGAGGTGTTAACTAACCCAGTGCTGGGTCGTTCAGTTAAGACGTGGAGGGTGAGGTGATAACTAACCCAGTACTGGGTCGTTCAGTTAAGACGTGGTGGATGAGGTGATAGCTAACCCAGTGCTGGGTCGTTCAGTTAAGACTGGTGGATGAGGTGATAACTAACCGAGTGCTGGGTCGTTGGGTAAACCGTGGTGGGTGTAGTGATAACTAACCCAGGTGCTGGGTCGTTCATCAAGCGTGGTGATGAGTGATAACCAACCCAGTGCTGGGTTGTTCAGTTAAGACGTGGAGGATGAGTGATAGCAACGTGGTGGTCGTTAGTTAAGACGTGGTGGATGAGGTGATAACTAACCCAGTGCTGGGTTGTTCAGTTAAGACGTGGAGGGTGAGGTGATGACTAACCCAGTGCTGGGTTGTTCATTTAAGACGTGGTGGATGAGGTGTTAACTAACCCAGTGCTGGGTCGTTCAGTTAAGACGTGGAGGGTGAGGTGTTAACTAACCCAGTGCTGGGTCGTTCAGTTAAGACTTGGAGGATGAGGTGATGACTAACCCAGTGCTGGGTCGTTCATTAAGACTTGGAGGATGAGGTGATGACTAACCCAGTGCTGGGTCGTTCAGTTAAGACGTGGAGGATGAGGGTGATGAGTACCAGTGCTGGGTCGTTCAGTTAAGACGTAGGAGGATGGGGTGATAACTTAACCCAGTGCTGGGTCGTTCAGTTAAGACGTGGAGCGATGCTGGGTGTCTAAGACGTGGGGTCGTTCAGGTGAAGACGTGGACGTGAGGGTGACTAACCAGTGTGGGTCGTCAGTTAAACTTGGAGGATGAGGTGATAACTAACCCAGTGTGGGTCGTTCAGTTAAGACGGTGAGGATGAGGTGATGACTAACCTAGTGCTGGGTCGTTCAGTTAAGACGTGGAGGTGAGGTGATAACCCAGTGCTGGGTCGTTCGTTAAGACGTGGTGGATGAGGTGATAACTAACCCAGTGCTGGGTCGTTCAGTTAAGACTGGAGGTGGGTGATACTAACCCAGTGCGGGGTTCAGTTAAGACGTGGAGGATAGGTGATAACTAACCCAGTGCTGGGTCGTTCAGTTAAGACGTGGGGATGAGGTGTAACTAACCCAGTGTGGGTCGTTCAGTTAAGACGTGGAGGTGAGGTGATACTAACCCAGTCTGGGTCGTTCAGTTAAGACGTGGGATGAGGTGATACTAACCCAGTGCTGGGTCGTTCAGTTAAGACGTGGGGATGAGGTGATAACTAACCCAGTGCTGGTCGTTCAGTTAAGACGTGGGATGAGGTGATAACTAACCCAGTGTGGGTCGTTCAGTTAAGCTGGGGATGAGTGATAACAACCAGTTGGGTGTTCAGTTAAGACTTGGAGGTGAGGTGATAACTAACCAGTGTGGGTCGTTCAGTTAAGACGTGGGGTGGTGATAACAACCCAGTGCTGGGTGTTCGATAAGACGTGGAGGTGAGGTGATATAAACCCAGTGCTGGGTGTTCATTAAGACGTGGGGATGAGGTGTAACAACCAGTGTGGGTCGTTCAGTTAAGACTTGGAGGTGAGGTGTTACTAACCCAGTGCTGGGTCGTTCAGTTAAGACGTGGAGGATGAGGTGATCTAACCCAGTGCTGGGTCGTTCAGTTAAGACTGGAGGATGAGGTGATGACTAACCCAGTGCTGGGTCGTTCAGTTAAGACTTGGGGAGGGTGATGAAACCCAGTGCTGGGTCGTTCAGTTAAGACGTGGAGGATGAGGTGATAACTAACCCAGTGCTGGGTGTTCAGTTAAGACGTGGAGGAGTGAGGTGATGACTAACCCAGTGCTGGGTGTTCAGTTAAGACGTGGAGGTGAGGTGATAACTAACCAGTGCTGGATTAACTGGAGATGGTGATAACAACAGTTGTGTTCAGTTAAGACGTGGAGGGGTGATACTCTGCTGTGTTCAGTTAAGTGAGATAGGTGATCAACGGCTGGGTTCATAGACGTGTGATGAGGTACCAGTTGGCGTTCGTTAAGACGGAGTGAGGTGATAACCCGTCGTCGTTGTTAACGTGGATGGTGATACAACAGTGTGGGTGTCAGTTAGACGTGGGGATGGTGATATCGTGGTCGTTCGTTAGACGGGGATGAGTGATACTAACCCGTGTGGTCTCGTAACGTGGGGTAGTGACAACCGTGCTGGTGTCATTAGACGTGGGGATGAGGTGAACCCAGTGCTGGGTTAGTAAATGGAGGGAAACCCAGTGTGGGTTCATGTGAGTGAGATACAACCCAGTGTGGGTGTTCATAAGACTGGTAGGGAACGTGTGGGTCTTCGTTAGACGGAGGTAGTACAGTGCTGGGTTGTAAACGGGGGGTAACATGTGCAACGGATGGTAATAACAGTTGGTCGTCATAGCGGGATGGTGAACTAACATGCTGGGCTCAGTTAACGGGATGAGGTGAACAACAGTCTGGTTTCGTAACTGAGATGAGGAGAAACCCAGTGTCGTTCAAGACTTGGGGGTGAGGTGATAACTAACCCAGTGTGGGTCGTTCAGTTAAGACGTGGAGGATGAGGTATAACAACCCAGTGCTGGGTTGTTCAGTTAAGCGTGGAGGGGGGTGATAACTAACCCAGTGCTGGGTTGTTCAGTTAAGACGTGGAGGGTGAGGTGAACACTAACCCAGTCCATGGGTTGTTCAGTTAAGACGTGGAGGATGAGGTGATAACTAACCCAGTGCTGGGTTGTTCAGTTAAGACGTGGAGGGTGAGGTGATAACTAACCCAGTGCTGGGTTGTTCAGTTAAGACGTGGAGGATGAGGTGATAACTAACCCAGTGCTGGGTTGTTCATTTAAGACGTTGTGGATGAGGTGATAACTAACCCAGTGCTGGGTCGTTCAGTTAAGACGTGGTGGATGAGGTGATAACTAACCCAGTGCTGGGTTGTTCAGTTAAGACTTGGAGGATGAGGTGATGACTAACCCAGTGCGTGGTCGTTCAGTTAAGACGTGGTGGATGAGGTGATAACTAACCCAGTGCTGGGTGGTTCAGTAAAAGAAAATAGGAAAGACATACTTCAACGTCATGAGGTCCTTAACACTCGAAGTTTGATATCTGGATCATAGGTGGCGCTGACGTGCATACCATATAACACCAGTGACACGACACGTGCCTGACTATCACTTCTAGAACTATTTACAATAATAAATCGCTAAAGGAACCTTTCTCCCCCCTCACAGTCCTTAATAAATCTTTATTCAGTTTCCTGGAAGCAGTTCTTACCTTGTGTTGCTGAAGTTATACCATTTATATGAACTTCTGGTGACATGTTTGGTGTAATGTTTACATGCAGATCTTTGTGTGTGTACTCACCTAGTTGTGGTTGCAGGGGTCGAGACATAGCTCCTGTGTGTGTGTGTGTGTGTGTGTGTGTGTGTGTACAAAAGGTATTGATAACTTGCAAGAGTTTTTCTTTTTTCTTCCTCTCTTTTTCCTTCCTCGCTATTCACAACTTCTCTTCCTCTCCTTCCTTCTCCTCTCCTCTTCAATCCTTCCCTCTTTTCAACTCTTCTCAACTTCTTCCAATCCTTCTCTCTCCTCTCTCTCTTCTTCTCTCCTTCCTCTCAACTCTCTTCTGTTTTCTTGATCCTCTCTCTCTCTCTCTCTCTCTCTCTCTCTCTCTCTCTCTCTCTCTCTCTCTCTCTCTCGCTCTCTCTCTCTCTCTCTCTCTCTCTCTCTCTCTCTCGCTCTCTCGCTCTCTCTCCTCTCTTCTCTCTCTCTCTCGCTCTCTCTCTCTCTCCTCTCCTCCTCTCCTCTCGCTCTCTTCGCTCTCTCTCTCTCTCGCCTCTCTCTCGCTCTCTCGCTCTCGCTCTCTCGCTCTCACCCATCAGGGCTCAGCCATTCTTTGATCCCTCTCACCCTCGCTCTCACCCTCTCCCCGCTACCATTACCCTTCCCCCTCTCACCATCTTTTATCTCTCCCCCTCGTTTCCCCTTCGCCAGCTCTCATCGCCCTCTCCCTTGCCTTCCAATCTCTCTATCTCCCTTTCACTCTCGCTCATCTCTCCATCTCTCTTTCGCTCACATCTTTCAATCTGTCTCTTCTCTTTTCTCCATCTTCTTCTCGTCTTCCCTTTCTCTCTTCTCTCCTTCTATCTCTTATCTTCTGACATCCTATCTTACGCTTCTTAAACATACAAGAAAATATGTCTTCATTTAACACTTCTTCTTCTTCCTCCTTTTTCTTCTTTTCTTCTTATCTGGAGGTTCTTCTTACCTGGAGGTTCTTCTTACCTGGAGGTTCTTCTTACCTGGAGGTTCTTCTTACGTGGAGGTTCTTCTTACCTGGAGGTTCTTCTTACCTGGAGGTTACTTTTAAAATATAAATGTTGTTGTTGAGTGACTTTACACCAACGATTATGTCAACAAAATACGATAATTAGAGAATGTTTTGAAAGTATTATAATGTATATACTAGGCTGTGTTAATGTATATACTAGGCTGTGTGTTATTGTCATGCCATAACAAAAAGGTTTATGAATAATACAATTATTATTATTATTATTATTCATAGTATTAGTATTTTATATTATAAGTATTTATACGTATTATTACTTTTTTCACTGCATTAATGGCTCAGTTGGCAGCGCACACGGCACACATACCGAGGGTCCGTGGTTAGATCCCCGGCACGGGTGGAAACGTTGGGTGTGTTTCCTCACACCTGCTGCCCATGTTCACCCAGCAGTAGGTAGATACCCGGGTGGTAGTGGACTGTTGTGGGTGGCATCCTGGGGAGGGGTAGTATACCGTAAGGAGGACTGGGCATTCGAATGAGCTGAGGTCGAACAACAGCTCTTGGTCTGTAAAATTGATGTGTGTAAAAAATACTCCATTATTGTTCCCTCCGCTCACTCCTCCATCCTCACCCCTCCACTCTAACTCCTCCATCCTCACCCCTCCACTCTAACTCCTCCATCCTCACCCCTCCACTCTAACTCCTCCATCCTCACCCCTCCACTAACTCCTCCATCCTCACCCCTCCACTAACTCCTCCATCCTCACCCTCCACTAACTCCTCCATCCTCACCCCTCCACTAACTCCTCCATCCTCACCCCTCCACTAACTCCTCCATCCTCACCCCTCCACTAACTCCTCCATCCTCACCCTCCACTAACTCCTCCATCCTCACCCCTCCACTAACTCCTCCATCCTCACCCCTCCACTAACTCCTCCATCCTCACTCCTCTTGTTCCACAAATCCCTTTGTATCACTCAGAAAGAACCGAGTAGAAAAAAAATATAATGAAAAAAAAGAAAAAGGAGGAGGAGGAAAATGGGGAGTAAAAAGATATGAATGGCAACGTAGAGGAGGAGGAATAATAATAATAGATGGGAAAGAGAGGGGAGAAGTGGAGGAAGAGAGGGGACAGTACGGCAACCAGAATAACACATCAACCTCCCTCAGGATCTCTCTCTCTCTCTCTCTCTCTCTCTCTCTCTCTCCTCTCAATCTCCTTTAAAGAGAACATCTGAGAAGGTCATCGAGTGACTCTCTGTACCATCACTGAGGCTACGATCTACCTCGGAGGTATTCGGATCAAGTTTGACCTCAAGCACTGTTAGTTATTACTCATCCTCCAGTCTTAACTGAACGACACAGCACTGGAGAGGCTATATCTCATCCTCCAGGTCTTACTGGACACGACCAGCACTGGGTTAGTTATTACCTCATCCTCCACGTCTTAACTGAACGACCCAGCACTGGGTTAGTTATTACTCATCTCCACGTCTTAACTGAACCACCCAGCACTGGGTTAGTTATTATCTCATCCTCCACGTCTTAACTGAACGACCCAGCACTGGGTTAGTTATTACCTCATCCTCCACGTCTTAACTGAACGACCCAGCACTGGGTTAGTTATTACCTCATCCTCCACGTCTTAACTGAACCACCCAGCACTGGGTTAGTTATTACCTCATCCTCCACGTCTTAACTGAACCGACCCAGCACTGGGTTAGTTATTACCTCATCCTCCACGTCTTAACTGAACCACCCAGCACTGGGTTAGTTATTACCTCATCCTCCACGTCTTAACTGAACCACCCAGCACTGGGTTAGTTATTACCTCATCCTCCACGTCTTAACTGAACCACCCAGCACTGGGTTAGTTATCACCTCATCCTCCACGTCTTAACTGAACAACCCAGCACTGGGTTAGTTATCACCTCATCCTCCACGTCTTAACTGAACGACCCAGCACTGGGTTAGTTATCACCTCATCCTCCACGTCTTAACTGAACCACCCAGCACTGGGTTAGTTATTACCTCATCCTCCACGTCTTAGCTGAACCACCCAGCACTGGGTTAGTTATTACCTCATCCTCCACGTCTTAACTGAACCACCCAGCACTGGGTTAGTTATTACCTCATCCTCCACGTCTTAACTGAACCACCCAGCAATGGGTTAGTTATCACCTCATCCTCCACGTCTTAACTGAACGACCCAGCACTGGGTTAGTTATTACCTCATCCTCCACGTCTTCTGATTTTCCCTTATGGCCGGTGAGAGGCTGTTGAACAGTCTTGGGCCCTAGAGTCGAGCTACCATGTACTCATGTACTTCCATGTACTTTATGTAAGCACTCCATGTACATTCCACTTATCTGAATATTATCCATACACCTAGATAAACTTATCCCCTCATCTCCCCCTTCCTTTCCCCTCAAATTCCCCGCTTTCCTAAGTCTCTTTCCATCACCCCTCTCCTCTCCCCTCGCGTGTTAGGGAAGCACTTAACATATAACAAAGGGTCGACAAGTGATGATAAATCTCTTCCCTAACTGTCCCCTCACCTGCCCTCTCTCCTGGTGTCATGCAGCCCCCCACACTTCTCTTCCCTAACTCCCCTCACCTGCCCTCTCTCCTGGTGTTATGCAGTCCCCCACACTCCAGGTGCCTCCCCAAACCAAGTGTCCCCACACCAAGTGCCCCCACACTCCAGGTGCCTCCCCAAACCAAGTGTCCCCCACACCAAGTGCCCCCACACCAAGTGCCCCCACACCAAGTGCCCCCACACCAAGTGCCCCCCACACCAAGTGCCCCCCACACCAAGTGCCCCCACACCAAGTTCCCCCACACACCAGATGCCCCTCCACACACCAGGTGGGGGTACCTTCCCACTATGCCTCCACACCTGTCCTCTTAGGACATATACAGGTGAGAAAGAAGGCAGCTCCAGTTCCTCGGATCAAGAGCCTAGTTGGTCTTTGAGTCATATTGTCTCTCTTGCGAGAGACATAAGGGCATTAGTTTAGTAATCTCAGTCCTTCCTGTCTCTACTGACTGACTGACTCACCGACTGACTAACTTTATTCACTCTATTTCTGATTGACTGGCCGGTTCTCCGGCTCACTAACTGGCTGTTTGAGTGACTGGGTGAGTGACAGGCCCTGCCAGACTGGGTGAGTGACAGGCCCTGCAAGACTGGGTGAGTGACACTCCCTGCCAGACTGGGTGAGTGACAGGCCCTGCCAGACTGGGTGAGTGACAGGCCCTGCCAGACTGGGTGAGTGACAGGCCCTGCCAGACTGGGTGAGTGACAGGCCCTGCCAGACTGGGTGAGTGACAGGCCCTGCCAGACTGGGTGAGTGACAGGCCCTGCCAGACTGGGTGAGTGACAGGCCCTGCCAGACTGGGTGAGTGACAGGCCCTGCCAGACTGGGTGAGTGACAGGCCCTGCAAGACTGGGTGAGTGACAGGCCCTGCCAGACTGGGTGAGTGACAGGCCCTGTCAGACTGGGTGAGTGACAGGCCCTGCCAGACTGGGTGAGTGACAGGCCCTGCAAGACTGGGTGAGTGACAGGCCCTGCAAGACTGGGTGAGTGACAGGCCCTGCAAGACTGGGTGAGTGACAGGCCCTGCCAGACTGGGTGAGTGACAGGCCCTGCAAGACTGGGTGAGTGACAGGCCCTGCCAGACTGGGTGAGTGACAGGCCCTGCAAGACTGGGTGAGTGACAGGCCCTGCAAGACTGGGTGAGTGACAGGCCCTGCCAGACTGGGTGAGTGACAGGCCCTGCAAGACTGGGTGAGTGACAGGCCCTGCCAGACTGGGTGAGTGACAGGCCCTGCCAGACTGGGTGAGTGACAGGCCCTGCCAGACTGACAGACACTTGCGTTTTACCTGATGGTAATACTTGGAACTTGTCTCCACGCGGGGGGTACTATGACAAGCTGGTCTGGACCGTGACCTGATGCGTAACCTAGACCGTGACCTGGACTATGACCTGGTGAGTAGCCTGGACCGTGGCCTGGTGCGTAGCCTGGACCGTGACCTGACCTGGTGCGTAGCCTGGACCGTGACCTGACCTGGTGCGTAGCCTGGACCGTGACCTGACCTGGTGCGTAGCCTGGACCGTGACCTGACCTGGTGCGTAGCCTGGACCGTGACCTGACCTGGTGCGTAGCCTGGACCGTGACCTGACCTGGTGCGTAGCCTGGACCGTGACCTGGTGCGTAGCCTGGACCGTGACCTGGTGCGTAGCCTGGACCGTGACCTGACCTGGTGCGTAGCCTGGACCGTGACCGTGACCTGGTGCGTAGCCTGGACTATGACGTGGTGCGTAGCCTGGACCGTGGTGTGGTGGGTTCATCACTGGTGGTGGTGGTGGTGGTGGTGGTGGTGGTGGTGGTGGTGGTGGTGGTGGTGGGGGGGAGGGACACGACCCCCATGACTTAATTATCAACACTTTCTAAACTCCGAACTTAGAAGAAATTTTCCCACAGTGTGAAGCATAGTTACCACTTCCTCGGGGTGTGTAGAGTCACTTGTGTCACCTGGTGTGTAGAGTCACTTGTGTCACCTGGTGTGTAGAGTCACTTGTGTCACCTGGTGTGTAGAGTCACTTGTTGTGTCACCTGGTGTGTAGAGTTACGTGTGTCACCTGGTGTGTAGAGTCACTTGTTGTGTCACCTGGTGTGTAGAGTTACGTGTGTCACCTGGTGTGTAGAGTCACTTGTTGTGTCACCTGGTGTGTAGAGTTACGTGTGTCACCTGGTGTGTAGAGTCACTTGTTGTGTCACCTGGTGTGTAGAGTTACGTGTGTCACCTGGTGTGTAGAGTCACTTGTTGTGTCACCTGGTGTGTAGTCACTTGTGTCACCTGGTGTGTAGAGTCACTTGTGTCACATGGTGTGTAGAGTAACTTGTGTCACCTGGTGTGTAGAGTCACTTGTGTCACCTGGTGTGTAGTCACTTGTGTCACCTGGTGTGTAGAGTCACTTGTGTCACATGGTGTGTAGAGTAACTTGTGTCACCTGGTGTGTAGAGTCACTTGTGTCACCTGGTGTGTAGAGTCACTTGTGTCACATGGTGTGTAGTCACTTGTGTCACATGGTGTGTAGAGTCACTTGTTGTGTCACCTGGTGTGTAGAGTCACTTGTTCTCTCACCATGGGGAAGGGAGAGTAACTTGTTCTCTCACCATGGGGAAGGGAGAGTCACTTGTTCTCTCACCATGGGAAAGGGAGAGTCACTTGTTCTCTCACCATGGGGAAGGGAGAGTCACTTGTTCTCTCACCATGGGGAAGGGAGAGTAACTTGTTCTCTCACCATGGGGCAGGGAGAGTCACTTGTTCTCTCACCATGGGAAAGGGAGAGTCACTTGTTCTCTCACCATGGGGAAGGGAGAGTCACTTGTTCTCTCACCATGGGGAAGGGAGAGTAACTTGTTCTCTCACCATGGGGAAGGGAGAGTCACTTGTTCTCTCACCATGGGAAAGGGAGAGTCACTTGTTCTCTCACCATGGGGAAGGGAGAGTCACTTGTTCTCTCACCATGGGGAAGGGAGAGTAACTTGTTCTCTCACCATGGGGAAGGGAGAGTCACTTGTTCTCTCACCATGGGAAAGGGAGAGTCACTTGTTCTCTCACCATGGGAAAAGGAGAGTCACTTGTTCTCTCACCATGGGAAAGGGAGAGTCACTTGTTCTCTCACCATGGGGAAGGGAGAGTCACTTGTTCTCTCACTTCGTATAGTCATGAGTCAATGGTTCTCTCTAGTCTAATACTGCTGTGTACTGAGGGCCCCTCCAAGACAAGAGAAGTTGCAGAACTGGAAAAACGTCCAGAGAACCTTCACTATTCTTATAGATTCAGTCAAGCACCCGAACTTCTGGAAATGCTTTAAGTGCCTTGAACTGTACTCACTGGATCGAAGAGGAGAGATGTACCTCATACTTTACAACTGGGATAGAAGTGTACTGATGTCATAGTTCAGATGACCCTTCCAACTGCAACATTCACACTCTTGCAAAGTGCAGGTATTTCACATTTCCAGGACTGGAGTCCGGCTAACTGGTTTTCCCAAGTCCACTGGTTGTCTTCAAGAGGAACTTGATAAGTTCCTTAAGTCTGTTCCTGATAAATCAGGCTGTGATGGTGTGCGTGCGGCGAACACCAATAACCTGGTCAGTCAGGCCAGCAAAACCAGGTGTTGCAGGACACGTCTCCAGGTAGATTCCATGTAGTCCAGGAAGAGGAGATAAGGGAGAGGAGGAAGAGACAAAGGAGAGAGAAGAGGAGGAAGAGAGATAAGGCAGGATAACATTTCTTAAATGTAAACAAAGTTAACAACGGGAAATATACAAATATTAAAATAAGAAGAGCGATGAGAAAATCTGTTGAGAAAACTACAAACACAAGAAAAACAGAACGTAAACATAATTAAACACTGAAAAAACGAAGATAAAAACAGGAGGAAGAGCAATACAAAATACAATGCCAACCAGAAGTGAAACAAGTAAAGACGGGAATGAGGGAAAACTAGTTGAATAAATCCCAGGAGACAATAATAAAGCAAAGCCATAAAAAAATCAAGAATGAAAGAAGTCACAGGAAGAAAAGAATAGGACAAAAAATCAGACAGTAAATACAGGGAAATAAGGACAAAAATATTATACCAGAAATAATAATGGAATGAAAATGTGTGTGTGAAAGAATCAAGGAGACCCTTATGGAGTGTGAAATTGAGGGTGCGTGCTGTTTGCACTCGGCATGCTCTTTAATATACCTTTACCTCTCTCTCTCTCTCTCTCTCTCTCTCTCTCTCTCTCTCTCTCTCTCTCTCTCTCTCTCTCTCTCTCTCTCTCTCTCTCTCTCTCTCTCTCTCTCTCTCTCTCTCTCTCTCTCTCTCTCTCTCTCTCTCTCTCTCTCTCTCTCTCTCTCTCTAAGCCAGGTATTTCTGCACTGTTCAGAAGTGTAAATATTGCATCTTGATCTGCCACGTCCCAGCGCGCCTCGCCTCTCAACTCATACATACATATTCTTATACACTCCATCTATACGTATTCTTATACAACCTATGTATAAATATTCTTATGAACACCGTGTATATATGTAAGCATGTACAACGTCAACAATCAACACGCAAATACACCGAAAAGAAGAATTAACAAATACAGTGATTTTTGCTCTTGTTTTGCGACATGTAAGTGTTTACAAAGGTGACTACACATTTTTAATACATTATACAAACATTAGGAACACGCAAGTACAATAAAAGAACACAAACAACGCAAGGAACAAATAAACACGTGTCACAGACTCTCTCTCGGGACGAAAACAAAACACAAACTTTGTTCCAGTTTAATTGTTCTTTGTTTGTAATGTCTGTCTGAATCTTTTCTATATTTGGCAAACTCCTCCGGGGGGCGGGGCTGTGGTTGTTGTGTGTGGTAGAGTGGTGGTGTGTGGTTGTGTGTACTGGTGGTGTGTTGTGTTGAGGTGGTGTGTGGTTGTGTGTACTGGTGTTTGGTGGTGTGTTGTGTTGAGGTGTGTGGTTGTGTGTATTGGTGTTTGGTGGTGTGTTGTGTTGAGGTGGTGTGTGGTTGTGTGTACTGGTGGTGTGTTGTGTTGAGGTGGTGTGTGGTTGTGTGTACTGGTGTTTGGTGGTGTGTTGTGTTGAGGTGGTGTGTGGTTGTGTGTACTGGTGGTGTGTTGTGTTGAGGTGGTGTGTGGTTGTGTGTACTGGTGTTTGGTGGTGTGTTGTGTTGAGGTGGTGTGTGGTTGTGTGTACTGGTGGTGTGTTGTGTTGAGGTGGTGTGTGGTTGTGTGTACTGGTGTTTGGTGGTGTGTTGTGTTGAGGTGGTGTGTGGTTGTGTGTATTGGTGTTTGGTGGTGTGTTGTGTTGAGGTGGTGTGTGGTTGTGTGTACTGGTGGTGTGTTGTGTTGAGGTGGTGTGTGGTTGTGTGTATTGGTGTTTGGTTGTGTGTATTGGTGTTTGGTGGTGTGTTGTGTTGAGGTGGTGTGTGGTTGTGTGTACTGGTGGTGTGTTGTGTTGAGGTGGTGTGTGGTTGTGTGTACTGGTGGTGTGTTGTGTTGAGGTGGTGTGTGGTTGTGTGTACTGGTAGTGTGTTGTGTTGAGGTGGTGTGTGGTTGTGTGTATTGGTGTTTGGTGGTGTGTTGTGTTGAGGTGGTGTGTGGTTGTGTGTACTGGTGGTGTGTTGTGTTGAGGTGGTGTGTTGTGTTGAGGTGGTGTGTGATGGTGGTGTGTGGTTGTGTGTACTGGTGGTGTGTTGGGTTGAGGTGGTGTGTGGTTGTGTGTACTGGTGGTGTGTTGTATTGAGGTGGTGTGTGGTTGTGTGTATTGGTGTTTGGTGGTGTGTTGTGTTGAGGTGGTGTGTGGTGTGTGTGTATTGGTGTTTGGTGGTGTGTTGGGTTGAGGTGGTGTGTGGTTTGTTGTACTGGTGGTGTGTTGTGTTGAGGTGGTGTGTGGTTGTGTGTACTGGTGGTGTGTTGTGTTGAGGTGGTGTGTGTTGTGTTGTATGGTGTTTGTGGTGTGTTGTGTTGAGGTGGTGTGTGGTTGTGTGTATGTTTTGGGGGTGTGTGTTTGAGGTGGGTGGTTGTGTGATGGTGGTGTGTTGTGTTGAGGTGGTGTGTGGTTGTGTGTATTGGTTTTGGGGTGTGTTGTGTTGAGTGGTGTGTGGTTGTGTGTATTGGTGTTTGGTGGTGTGTTGGTGGTGTGTGGTTGTGTGTATTGGTGTTGGTGGTGTGTTGGTGGTGTGTGGTTGTGTGTACTGGTGTTTGGTGGTGTGTTGTGTTGAGGTGGTGTGTGGTTGTGTGTATGGTGGTGTGTGGTTGTGTGTACTGGTGTTTGTGTGTGTTGTGTTGAGTGGTGTGTGGTTGTGTGTACTGGTGGTGTGTTGTGTTGAGGTGGTGTGTGTGGTGGTGGTGGTTGTGTTACTGGTGTGTGTTGTGTTGAGTGGTGTGTGGTTGTGTGTGTGGTGTTTGGTGGTGTGTTGTGTTGAGGTGGTGTGGTTGTGTGTATGGTGTTTGGTGGTGTGTTGTGTTGAGGTGGTGTGTGGTTGTGTGTACTGGTGGTGTGTTGTGTTGAGGTGGTTGTGGTTGGTGTACTGGTGGTGTGTTGTGTTGGTGGTGTGTGGTTGTGTGTACTGGTGTTTGTGGTGTGTTGTGTTGAGGTGGTGTGTGGTTGTGTGTACTGGTGTTTGTGGTGGTTGTGTTAGGTGGTGTGTGGTTGTGTGTACTGGTGGTGTGTTGTGTTGAGGTGGTGTGTGGTTGTGTACTGGTGGTGTGTTGTGTTGAGGTGGTGTGTGGTGTGTGTACTGGTGGTGTGTTGTGTTGAGGTGGTGTGTGGTTGTGCGATTGGTGTGTGTTGTGTTGAGGTGTGTGGTTGTGTATGGTGGTGTGTGGTTGTGTGTGTGGTGTTTGGTGGTGTGTTGTGTTGAGGTGGTGTGGTTTGTGTATGTGTTTGGGTGTGTTGTGTTGAGGTGGTGTGTGGTTGTGTGTACTGGTGTTTGGTGGTGTGTTGTGTTGAGGTGGTGTGTGGTTGTGTGTATTGGTGTTTGGTGGTGTGTTGTGTTGAGGTGGTGTGTGGTTGTGTGTACTGGTGTTTGGTGGTGTGTTGTGTTGAGGTGGTGTGTGGTTGTGTGTATTGGTGTTTGGTGGTGTGTTGTGTTGAGGTGGTGTGTGGTTGTGTGTATTGGTGTTTGGTGGTGTGTTGTGTTGAGGTGGTGTGTGGTTGTGTGTATTGGTGTTTGGTGGTGTGTTGTGTTGAGGTGGTGTGTGGTTGTGTGTACTGGTGTTTGGTGGTGTGTTGTGTTGAGGTGGTGTGTGGTTGTGTGTATTGGTGTTTTGATGTGTGGTTGTGGTGATCCAGAGGACGATGTGTACTCACCTGTTTGTGATTGAAGGGGTTAATTCACAGCTCCTGTACTCACATCTGTCACAAACAAGCTGTTCTGCCTGTGTGTGTGTGTGTGTACTCACCTAATTCACCTAATTGTGGTTGCAGGGGTCGAGACTCAGCTCCTGGCCCCGCCTCTTCGCTATCTGCTACTGGGTCTCTGCTCTCCCTGCTCCATAAGCTTTATCATACCTTGTCTTAAAACTATGTATGGTTCCTGCCTCCACTATATCTTTCTCTAGACTATTCCACTTCCTGACTACTCTGTGGCTGAAGAAATGCTTCCTAACATCCCTTTGACTCATCTGAGTCTTCAGCTTCCAATTGTGTCCCCTTGTTTCTGTGTTCTCTCTCTGAAACATCCTGTCACTATCTACCTTGTCAATTCCCCGCAGTATTTTGTATGTCGTTATCATGTCTCCTCTGACCCTTCTTTCCTCCAGTGTTGTTAGTCATATTTCCCTCAATCTTTCTTCATAAGACAGACCCCTGAGTTGTGGAACTAACCTTGTCGCAAACCTTTGCACTTTCTCTAGTTTCTTTACGTGCTTGACCAGGTGTGGGTTCCAGACTGGTGCTGCATATTCTAGTATGGGCCTGACGTACACGGTGTACAGTGTCTTGAACGATTCCTTGTTAAGGTAACGGAACGCTAATCTTAGGTTTGTCAGTCGCCCATATGCTGCCGCAGTTATCTGGTTGATGTGTGCCTCCGGAGACGTGCTTGGCGTTATACTCACTCCAAGGTCTTTCTCCTTTGCCGAGGTTTGTAGCCTTTGTCCGCCTAGCTTGTACTCTGTCAGCGGTCTTCTTTGCCCTTCTCCGATCCTCATGACTTTGCATTTGGAGGGATTGAATTCGAGAAGCCAACTGCTAGACCAGATGTCGAGCTTGTCCAGGTCTGTTTGCAGCCCTGCCTGGTCCTCTTCCGATGTGATTCTCCTCATTATTTTCATCATGTGTGTGTGTGTGTGTGTGTGTTTGTGTGTGTGTGTGTGTGTGTGTGTGTGTGTTGTGTTGTGTTGTGTTGTGTTGCGATACTGTCAACAAGAGAGTGCAGATTACCAGAATCAATCCCAGTCTTCCCTTGTTAGGTACGTAGTGTCAGGCAGCGCTGGCCACTGCTCAGGTTACTCAGGTTTACACATTATTCAAACCTGTCATGATATATCAGAAAAATAGTAAATGTAGAGAAAATAATGTGGGTTATTACAACAAAGGGCCTGGTTATTATACCCCAGTTGACTGGCAGTGACCAGTCACCTACCTACCTGGAATCTTCCTGGAGGGTATTCCGGGGATCAACGTCCCAGCGGCCCGGTCCACGACCAGGCCTCACGGTGGATCAGGGCCTGATCAACGAGGCTGTTACTGCTGGCTGCACGTAGTCCAACGTACGAACCACAGCCGGGCTGATCCGGCACCGACTTTAGGTATCTGTCCAGCTCCCTCTTGAAGACAACCAGGGGTCTACTGGTAATGCCCTTTATAGCTGGTGGGAGGCTGTTGAACAGTCTTGGGCCCAGGGCACTTATTGCGTTTTCTCTTAGTGTATCAGTTGCGCCCCTACTTTTCACTGGGGGTATGTTGCATTGCCTGCCAAGTCTTTTACTTTCATATGGAGTGATTTCTGTGTGCAGATTAGGGACCAATCCCTCCAGAATCTTCCAGGTGTAGATTATGATATATCTCTCTCGCCTGCGCTCCAGTGAGTACAAGTCAAAGTGCTTTCAAGCGTTCCCAGTAGTTAAGGTGTTTGATGGAACTTATACGTGCAGTAAAGGTTCTCTGTACATTCTCTAGATCTGCAATTTCACCTGCCTTGAATGAGGATGTTAATGTACAGCAGTATTCTAGCCTAGAGAGAACAAGTGATTTAAAAAGGATCATCATTGGCTTGGCATCTCTTGTCTTGAATGTTCTCATTATCCATCCTATCAGTTTCCTCGCAGATGTGATAGTGGCATTGTTGTGGTCCTTGAAGGTGAGGTGTTTGGACAGGTCCATCACATTACTTTTCCGCTCTATTGTGTGATTGGAGTTTGTAATATACTCAGTCCTAGCTATTATTTCCTCCAGTTTTCCATAACGGAGTAGTTGGAATTTGTCTTCATTGAACATCATATTGTTCTCCGTTGCCCATTGGAAAACTATGTTTATATCTTCTTGGATTTGCCGTGTTCTCAATGGATGACACTCTCATGCAGATCCTAGTTCCGTCAAGGTATTTCACGGAACTGATATGTGCAGTAAAGGTTTTCTGTACATTCTCTAGATCAAATGAGCAAATGAAATAAGCCTCAATCTTTTTATCCTGGCTTACTAACCCCCCCCCCTCCCCATACCTTCTGGGTTAATAATCGGAAGAAGCGTTTTTCTTTTCCAGGAAACCCCACCTTTAGTCAGTGAGTACTGATGCTGTGTTAGTGAGAGTAGACACAGCTCACAACTGATGCTGTGTTAGTGAGAGTAGACACAGCTCACAACTGATGCTGTGTTAGTGAGAGTAGACACAGCTCACAACTGATGCTGTGTTAGTGAGAGTAGACACAGCTCACAACTGATGCTGTGTTAGTGAGTGTAGACACAGCTCACAACTGATGCTGTGTTAGTGAGTGTAGACACAGCTCACAACTGATGCTGTGTTAGTGAGTGTAGACACAGCTCACAACTGATGCTGTGTTAGTGAGAGTAGACACAGCTCACAACTGATGCTGTGTTAGTGAGAGTAGACACAGCTCACAACTGATGCTGTGTTAGTGAGTGTAGACACAGCTCACAACTGATGCTGTGTTAGTGAGAGTAGACACAGCTCACAACTGATGCTGTGTTAGTGAGAGTAGACACAGCTCACAACTGATGCTGTGTTAGTGAGAGTAGACACAGCTCACAACTGATGCTGTGTTAGTGAGAGTAGACACAGCTCACAACTGATGCTGTGTTAGTCATCATTAATACTTCATCTGAGGTCAAATCTTATTGAATTTCAAAACACAGGCGCTATATTGATCCCTGTGAGTTTAGCGCTTCTCCGTGAATTCTTTGTTCCTCTCCTCCTTCCTCCTCCTTCACCACCTCCTCCTCCACCTCTTCCACTTCCTCCTCCTCCTCCTCCTCCACTTCCTCCTCCTCCTCCTCCTCCTCCTCCTCCTCCTCCTCCTCCTTCACTTCCTCCTCTTCCTCCTCCACTTCCTCTTCCTCCTCCTGTTAGTGGGATGGAATGTGAAGGACCTGCCTAGTATGGGCCAGCAGGCCTGCTGCAGTGCTCCTCCTGGCGTCTAGCTGTCAGACACACGAGGGAACTTCAAGTGGTCTTGCTTTACTTGTATTAATTATAGGTGTCAGGAGCCTCAGCCTCCAGGTAATATAATAATACCTTTATTGACACTTATCAACCTCACACAAAATATAAGCTAGCAATAGAAATTCAGACGGGGGGGAAATTGATAGAAATTCTAATATTAAAGTTTTTGAAGGTGATAATTGCTATAATTATTTACATTTTATACAATAAAGATAGACTTGTTATTGTTTACGTCGTTCACTTACAATTAAATATAATTAGGGTGAACTATACATTATGAAATAATCTTAAAAAAATTACGTTCGTATTCCTCCGCTCTTTTATAAATGTTCATTATAATATCGACAGTTTTCAGAAAGTTTCGATCGCGCATATTGCAAATTAGAAGTCACATAGTGAAATTTATCGTACATTGAACGAATGTTAAAGAGAATCCTCAGAGCAGAGAATGGAACAACAACGACAACAACAACAACAACAACAGTCAGGAAACATTGAAAGACATGTTTATCATATTGTAGATCCTGAAGACACTGACGGTATACCTCTAGACACTGACGGTATACCTCAAGACACTGACGGTATACCTCAAGACACTGACGGTATACCTCAAGACACTGACGGTATACCTCAAGACACTGACGGTATACCTCAAGACACTGACGGTATACCTCAAGACACTGACGGTATACCTCAAGACACTGACGGTATACCTCAAGACACTGACGGTATACCTCAAGACACTGACGGTATACTCAAGACACTGACGGTATACCTCAAAAAGTAACTCGTCTAGATGAACCACTGAGGTTCCTCGCACTGAGGTATACCCCACTGAGGTATACAAGCACTGAGGTATACAAGCACTGAGGTATACTCAAGCACTGAGGTATACCAGCTGAGGTTACTAGACACTGAGGTTAAAGACACTGAGGTATACCTCAAGCACTGAGTATATAAGCATGAGGTATACCTCAGCACTGACGTATACCTCACTGAGGTACTAGACACTGAGGTTACTACACTGAGGTATACCTCAGCTGAGTATCGCACTGAGGTGACTGCACTACTGGTTACCTAGGAGTTCTAGACATACGGTTACTGCTCGCCTGGTGACTACGGTACCTAGACACTGAGGTTTGACCTAGATACCAGACACTGAGGTATACCTCAGACCTGAGGTATACTAGCACGAGTATACTCAAGACCTGACTATACCAGCACTGAGGTTACTAGACATGACAGTTACCTAGAACTGAGGTATACTAGACCTACGTTATCAAGATGACTATACCGGGCCAGCTGAGGTTTAAGCGACGGTTCTAGCTACGGTTATCAAGACTGACTACTCAGCACTGAGGTTACAGCACCGGTTACTAGTGACGTACCAGAACTGAGGTTACTCAGCTGAGGTTACTAAGACACTGAGGTTACTAGCACAGTCGAATGACTATACCAGCACTGAGGTTACTAAGCTACCAGCACTGAGGTATACCCAGACTGAGGTTTAAGCTACGGTATACTAGCTGACTATACCAGACACTGAGGTTTGACACTACGGTATATCAAGATGACGGTACCAAGACACTGAGGTTACTAAGACACTGAGGTTTGACACTACGGTTCCAGCCTGACTATACCAGCACTGAGGTTTGACACTACGTATACTCAAGACACTACGGTTACTCAAGCACTGAGGTTACTAGACCTACGGTATACCAGCACTGAGGTATACCTCAAGCACTGAGGTATACCAGCACTGAGGTATACCTCAAGACCTGAGGTATACAGAACTGACGTATCTAAGACACTGAGGTTATCAAGCACTGAGGTTACTCAAGCCTGAGGTATACCTCTAGGTTGACGTACCAGCTGAGGTATACTCAGCACTGAGGTATACTCAAGCACTGAGGTATACTCCAGCACTGAGGTATACTCAGCACTGAGGTTTGACACTACGTTACTAAGGTGACGTACCAGCACTGAGGTATACTCAAGACTGAGGTTATACTCAAGCACTGAGGTTTACTAGCACAGTATCTAGTGACTATACCAACTGAGGTATACTCAGCACTGAGGTTACTAGACACTGAGGTTACTAGACACTGAGGTTTTACCAGACTGAGGTATACCAAGCACTGACGGTATACCAGACTACACTACGGTTACTCAGCACTGACGTGTATACCAGCACTGAGGTTACCTACCGTATCTTGTGACTATACCTCAGACACTGAGGTTTGACTACTCAGCACTGAGGTTTGACTAGTACCAGCTGAGTATTTGACTACTACCAGCACTGAGGTTTACTAGCACCGCTATCTAAGTTTTGACTATACCAGACTGAGGTTTGACCTAGCACAGTTACTGATTGACTATACCAGCACTGAGGTTACTAGCTACAGTTATCTAGTTGACGTACCAGCACTGATTTTGACTATACCAGCACTGACGGTATACCTCAAGACACTGACGGTATACTCAAGCACTGAGTATACCTCAAGACACTGACGGTATACCTCAAGACACTGACGGTATACCTCAAGACACTGACGGTATACCTCAAGACACTGACGGTATACCTCAAGACACTGACGGTATACCTCAAGACACTGACGGTATACCTTAAGACACTGACGGTATACCTCAAGACACTGACGGTATACCTCAAGACACTGACGGTATACTCAAGACACTGACGGATACTAAGAACTGACGGCTACCAAGACACTGAGGATATCGACACTGACGGTATACTCAAGACACTGACGTATACTCAGATCTACTGACGGTATACTCTCAAGACACTGACGGTATACTCACAGCACTGACGGTATACTCTCAAGACACTGACGGTATACCAGACTGAGGTTTACTGCTCAGCATTTTACGTATACCAAGACACTGAGTTGCTACTACCAGTCTATCTAAGATCTGACGCATACTCAAGACACTGACGGTTATACTCAGACACTGACGGTATACTCCAGCACTGACGGTATACTGCTACAGACACTGAGGTTGACTCTCCAGCACTGACGGTATACTCAGCTACATCTGACGGTATTGACAGTACAGCTGACGTGTATACTAAGTACACTGACGGTTTGACTACTACCAGTCTACTGAGGTTTACTAGTACATTATCTGAGGTTATAGCTACAAGCATCTGAGGTTTGAAGACCCCTGACGGTGTTATAGCTCAGCTACTGAGTGTTTGACAGCTACCAGTCTACAGTGTTGACTAGACACTACGGTGTACTAGCTCAGCTACGAGGTTTGACTGAAGTATACCTATAGTTTGCACTGCACCAGTCTATCTAGTGTTCCTGACTACTACCAGCTACTGAGTGTTTGACTAGCTACCAGTCTATCTGAGTGTTTGACTAGCTACCAGTCTATCTGAGTGTTTGACTAGCTACCAGTCTATCTGAGTGTTTGACTAGCTACCGACGGTTACTAAGCTGATTGTAGCTACCAGCTACTGAGGTTTGACTAGCTACAGTCACTGAGTGTTTGACTATACCAGTCTATCTGAGGGGTTTGACTAGCTACCAGTCATCTGAGGTTTGACTAGCTACCAGTCACTGAGTGTTTGACTAGCTACCAGTCTGAGTGTTTGACTAGCTACCAGTCTGAGTGTTTGACTAGCTACCAGTCTATCTGAGTGTTTGACTAGCTACCAGTCTGAGTGTTTGACTAGCTACCAGTCTGAGTGTTTGACTAGCTACCAGTCTGAGTGTTTGACTAGCTACCAGTCTGAGTGTTTGACTAGCTACCAGTCTGAGTGTTTGACTGGCTACCAGTCTGTGTCTTATTAATGGACGCTGATAGTGTACATATCTGGAGGGTCAACACCCCCGCGGTCCCAGACCAGGTTTCCCGGACAGTCTGGTGTTTGAACTTGTTTTTCAAGGACCCACACACAGGTACTGCTGCTTGATTTGTGGAGCTTAGTAATGTAGGGTTATGAAGCACATTACTCTCTTACTCTCTCTCTCTCTCTCACTCTCTTACTCTCACTCTCACTCACTCTGTCTCACTTTCACTCTTACTCTCACTCTCTCACTCTCACTCTCTCACTCTCACTCTCTCACTCTCACTCACTCTCTCACTCTCTCACTCTCACTCTCACTCTCTCACACTCTCTCACTCTCACTCTCTCACACTCTCTCACTCTCACTCACTCTCACTCACTCTCTGTCTCAAGACATGCGTTGACAAGGACCTCATTGTCAAAAAACAATTTTTTTATTTCTGATGATGGAATGATATTTGTGGAGAGATGAGGAGGAATTGGATGAAAGGGGGAGAGAGAAGGTGGATGAATGGAGGGGGAGAGAGGAGGTGGATGAAAGGAGGGGGGGGGGGAGAGATGGTGGATGAAGGGAGGAAGTGAGGGAGTCAAGACTGTGAACATGAGGTTATCGTCTGAACAACAATGTCAGGCTTGAACGACCATCCAGTCTCATAACTTGACGCGTTGTAGTGATGTCACCTGTATGACAACACCTGAGTCATGGAAGCCTCTGGCAACACCCCCGCCATGATGGTGGAACTCCCACCATCATGGTGGTACAGTACCTTAAGCAGGTACAAAGACATGTGTTGCCAGAACACCGTTCAACCTGCTAAAACTGTTGCCACTTGTTGACGTTATTCTACTGTAATGTTGACCAAGGCTTCCATCCAGTCCCCTCACCCTTAGAGGATTTCCCCTTGTTTCACCTTCCCCTTGAATCACCTTTTCCTTGTTCCACCTTCCCCATACTCCCCGTTCCCCTTGCTCCCCTTCCTCTGACAGGTCCATCAACAGACTCCCCCTCCTGCTTCTCCTTAGTAAAATGATGAGAAACAACGCTACTGAGTGAGGGGAGGAGAGGAATAAAAAGTGAGGGGAGACGTGTGGGGGGACACGTAGGTGAGGGGTATAGATTGGTTATTTATTTTTGAATATATCAAAAGTGGATAGAGCAGCAGTGTGTTGTTATGAGGGGGGAGGTGAGGTGGATATAGGGAAGGGGGTGAGAGGGGAGGGGAGGGTGAGGGAAGGAAGGTTTGATATGTGAGAGTGTTGAATAGAGTGAGATTTGCCCAACAGACGGTACAA